>JAKSZP010015251.1:0-29876 GCA_022478985.1 Massospora cicadina | reverse complement strand
CTTGAACTGCTAAGGCCACTTCCTCCCCCGCGTATCTTGGACCTTTGCTGCTGCCTAGGTTGCCAGCAAACCTGCCTGCAACCCCTGGCGGAACATTCATGAGGAATGGGAATCTGTAACCTGAGCTGCCTTTGCCAGCGGATGGAAGACCCATGCATACTCCTCTACAGAGCTATGACCCTGGCTGATTGTTAATAGTGCCAACCAGGCCTCAATTTTTGCCTCATCCGGGCATGCCGCCAGGTCAATCAACTCCACACACTCCTCTATGAAATTTGACATGCTCTCCCTCAATGAGCTCCTGCAACCATCCCACCAAATCTGGGGGTAATGCATCCACCACCTGGGCTAGTTGGAGCATGAGAGGGGATACCCCCCTGTCGCATGTGCCAACTATGCCTGAAAGCAGATCCGCGTAATGACTTGGTGAAGTTGGTACAACGCCTCCATGGATAACGCCACCTGACCAGTGGATGATTTAAGTTTTTCCTGGACCACTATGGTTTGCTGAGTTGTTGCCCCCCATAATTATCCCACTTCGTGTAGCAAAAATGCCAACAAAAATCCCACAATAACCACGGTCAAGAAATGTCAGTTCCATTCCTCTCCATTGGTAACCACCACTTCTTCCTGGGGACCCCAAAAGATGGTTAGAAAGGGATTTAAGTTTCGTTTTATGTAATGCACGGGTTCATGCCAATATGTGACAAAGGAGTTGGGAAGCACCAGACATGTTAACGACCACATGACTAATCCCACAGAGAACCAACCCTGAACCCACATGCCATTTTCTGAATTTGTGACGTATTCACAGACTAAGGTTCCAGCGATGCTGTAGGCAAGCAGTAAAGCCTGGCCCCAAGATAGTACTGCAAATGAGGCCAACGCCTGGCCCAGCTCACTCATAGAGCTCATTGTTCTGGTTATTCTGACCAATATTCTTTTTATAAATAAAGCTAAATTAAAAGCAAGCAATATAAGACATTTATTGTAATTTTCTTATTGAAAAATGAAACTGTATCTACAGTTGCTGTTTCCTCATTTTTAAAGCATTTTTGATAGTTTAAATTATTAAAACCCTAGATTAGGCTTTCAAGTGACATCCAAACTGTTGCTCATGAAAGTCTTGTATCCCACATTACAAAAATTCGGAGGATTTGAGTCACTGGCCATTCAATATGCTGGATCAGTCCTCATTTATAAATCCCTCAAATCCTTACCTACGATTTCCATCTCTAGTGGTTTTTCTGATTGGTCTGACTTTTTAAATCTGACCTTCAAATTCATGCACGAATTCAAACCATTTATTCACAAGGTCAATGTGTGGATCAGGCTGGCCCCAATCCATCACACTCTCCAGAAGAATAAAACGCTTTGTCCAGTAAATCTTGCCTGGTAGAACAGATGCCATAATGACTAGGCTCAGGTGGGTTGGCCACCCTGAACCTGTTCCCAACCTCTTGGGACTGCCCTTAATTGGGGTGGCCTTGGGAGGTTCCTGCTGCCTGTTAGGTGAGACACCATCACTCAAATTGTCAGAACCGCAGAAAATCTGAAATTCAGGCATCCATGGATGAACTGACAGCAACTCAGCCCACTGCAGCTATCAATGAAGTCAGTTCAAAATAAGCTCATTTTTCTCTCCCTTTGCTCAAAGTTCACAGGATTAGGTCAAATCTCAGTGGCCCCAATCCTGCACTTTTCTAAGATATTCTCCAAATCAATTGTCTATTTATGCAGTCATAACACCCTGAGAAAATAAATAGTTTATTTTCTATTTTTATATTTAATAAAAGTTTCTTTCTTTAAATTCAATTTAATGATAAAATTCAGATCACCCAATCTGACCCAACACCCTCAATAACCAGACCTTCAGGACCTGGGTCCACAACAGCCTGGTTTGTTGCCAGGTTGCTATTTACAGTTACAGCCTATGGAGCTCACTGGTTTATTCTCACCTAGCACATTTTACCATCATTAAAGCAGCAGTTCCCCTAGCATTCAGTCTCGCCTTTTGGGTGTTTTTACATCCAGACTGGCAGGCCAGTCTAAACTTTATCTGCTGCTATCGTGACATAGGAGCCCTGTGTTATATGGAGCATCTTATCATCCTCATTCAGGATCTTCTTCTCATCTGATAATAGGGTCAAGCAACAGCTTTTACCATCTGGTCACATCCTAATAGTTACAACCCCATTGTCCTGGAACATCTGGGCTTAGTTTCTGGGATTTGAGACGCTGTTTCACTTAGATTTAATCAGTAGACTGGAAAATCAGTTCCCTTTCACAATTCCTAATTTTCCTAACTTTTTATTATCTTTTTGGGGAGACCGCTAATTTGCTAGGTGGTGCGACAATAGACTCATAAGGACATAACTCCAGAGCGGGAGTATAACTTGTTTATCACGTTTATCTTTGACAGGGTAATCTATTTGTTCATCCTAACTACTCTGACATTGCTCCACACAAGATACTGTTATAGGGGGTCATAGGCTCAAAGAGATCTACCATGAACCCAATTGACTATAATCACATGGTCAACATTTGCAATGGCATAATATGATTCTTCTTTATATATGATGTGATATGAGCCCAATAAGGAGGTTTCAAGTTTGTTAGGGTTCCCACCAAGGAGATGATAGAAAAAACCAAGATTTACAATTTGAAAGGGGGGAAGGTCCAGTTAATAAGCGTTGAAATTCAAGGTCTCTTTTTAAGTAGATAAGATGATTTCTTTAGTGGAAATTACCTTTAGCTTAATGATCTTGTCTGTTAAAGCTTACATAGTCACTTCAGAATTCTTGACAGCTATGAATCAACAACAGTCGAACACTTAGAGATACTTAAGGCTCTCTCCCATAGAGGGCCTGAGATGAAGACATTTTAATCACTTGGTGATAGCTTACTTTATGCCAGTAAAGCAGTGGGCATATAGTGATTTCATTTCATGGGTTTAGTGGCACCCATCTTCCATAGAATAGACATGAAAGTTTTGTTTGCTCATTCCACTGCTCAATTAGTTGGTGGATTGTAAGGGGCAGTAAATGTTGGTTGGTGTTGAACAGAGAAGTCAGCTCTTGCACTACTTGTTAAGTAAAGTTTAACCTGTTATCAGAAAGAGATACCATAAGGCACCCATGTTGGGCGAAAATATAACAAAATGAGGAATAAGGCTATAGCCTTTGCAGTTGTGCAGAGATAGAGATAGCTTCAACCCACTTAGTCAAGTGGTTGATGGCAAAAAGTATATATTAATGGCCAAGAAGACTAGTGAGTGGGGTCCTACCACATTGACGCTGACCACACTAAATGATGCAAATGGAGCCACTGATTACTTTTGGAACCAAAACTTGGTCAATATTGAGTCCCACAAGTAAAACACGCTTAAAACACCTTATGGATAGTTTCAAGCATACAATCCCTATAACAGCGCTTCTTCAGACATTCATAAGTTTTCTTGATGGCCTATGACCTATGCCGATATCCTCTTAAACTTTCTTGTTTAGTTTATTTCACAGTTTTAACTCTGATGTAAGAATAAAAGTCGCTAATTGTATGGGGACAAACGCCAGTCAAGTCTTTATAATTGGTTCCAACCCCGCTCAAGTATAATCTTACTAATTTTTGTGATAATAGACAAGGAAAATTAATCCTTCTGAATTCTTTAATAGCGCTAAAACTATATTAAATATTTAGAAAAAGTTTGAATTTATAATCTGACTTTATTTAAATAATCATGGGAGAATATATATGGAAGTTGGTGCTTAACCCTTTAGTTGACACCTTATCACCTATGACATTAATTACTGATGAACTTATCCTGAAGAATCATATCAATGACGAATTAACACTTCCATTATCCATCCATCTATCAGTATTCATTACCAACTATATTACAATCCATCCTAGGTCAGTTTCCAAAAATTAACGCGTTCCATCTTCTTTAACTAACCTCATTAGATTAACCGCCTCAACTTAGTGACCATACTTAGGCAATGTAATGATTTTTTTATATATGGTAGGCCAATTCACCCCTGTCTTAATCTACTAGTTACTGTCAAAAAGTGCTATTAACGCTTCAGTAACTTCAACCACACTTTATCAAAAAATGACGCAACTCAATTGATTTGAATAAGAGATTTAGTTGCTAATTAATACACAAACAGACAGTTTACTTACTAGCATTGTTGGTAATGATCTATGACAAATCATTAATATGTGTTACTATTGGAATCATGACCCATTAATAACACATTTTTAAAGTTTTTTAGGATAATATCCCAAACATTAGTTATTGAATACTGATAACTCCAACATCCATCAAGGTTGCTTAAATGTAAGCCAACCAAGATAGGACAGGACAGAATGAGAAAGATATCTTTCATAGCTAGACGATTTTGTCAAGAGATTGTCTGTAACTCTCTCATTCCCAGAGAGGTGGTAAGGGATGCACAGCCATACCGCCAGGGACTAATCATCAATAAGATTGTAAACAGAGCACTGCGGAGGGTGCCAGAGCCTAAGGGACCTAGGGCAAGAGTGTACAACGCGCATATAGTAGTTTATAGCAAAATAAACAACAAAACTTGGTTGGACCACAAAGAGGAGTCCATAACCAAGCGGAGATCTGTGCTGGAGTGCTTGAGTGCCTCAACCCGGAGGGGACCAGGGCAGCCCAGTGGTGCACCAAATATGGTATATATTTTTGTTAAAATAAAACTGTCAACGTAGTTAGCGACCTCCATGGGGAGGTCTGAAAACAGGTTTGTCTAAGAAACCATAAAAAATTAAACTAATGGGGGATTTTTATTAGGATAGTCAACCAACAAGGAAAGTTGGTCTCAAGGAAACATACTTAAACAATGGGGGGCGAGTCATCAATTGGTGGAAGTGGTGCTAATCCTAAGCGAATCAATAGGTGCACACTACCATTGGCCAGAGTCTGTAACTGATGGAAAAACCCCAGTTCTGATCGCCTATACTAAAATAACTTTTTGGTGCCACCGGCAAGCAACCAAAGCAGTCTAACTGAGTAGGGAGAGGATTGGGGCACTGACAGCGCCAAACATTGCCTACTACTGGTTAGTTATGCAAAGTCCACCAGGTTGGTCTGACCCAACCACTCAAAAATCTCCTCAGCTCTGCACCCAAAAAAGACCAACAGGTAAGCGAGGTAGCTAGCCCCAAAACAACCTTTATTTTTATTCAGGACATAAAAAGGGACCCTGTCAACAAGAGCTCATCTGGGGAGCCACCAACAATGCTCCCCAGGAAGGGAATGCTAGGGTAATATTCCTAAGTGAACTTCAGAATGAGCAGGTACGCCTTATAAAGGCAGCCCTTTGGAGGCCTCACCTGAGTCATTGATTAGGCTTTCACAAGCCTAATCTACAACATGGGTGAGGCACAACCCAGCGCCCAAAATGACCAAGCCAAAATGTCATGAAAACGGCAGAAGAAGTTTAGACTGGCCTGCCAGTCAGGATGCGTGAGCACCCAAAAAGCAAGCCAGAATGCCAGTGGCATTGCCGCTTGTATGATGTTGTATGGAGCTGTAAATTGGGTCATAATGACTTGTTGATATAGAACAAGTGTGAAAAGGAACACAAAAACAAACCAAATGGAAACAACCCCAGACACTGAGGGTCTTGCTGCAGGGGATTGTACCACTGGGTTGGCTTCTACAGGGTTGCTGGTGGGTGGTTTTGTTACTATTGTAGAGAAAAGGGGGCGGATCAATTGATTGAAAATGGTGGATATAAGGCCATAAGATCCTAGTATATTGATAGCAGATAGTTTCAATAATGGGGTTAAATTGCTAGAAGTTTTTGAACGTTGAATCCAGTTGACAATAGTGGGAGTGATTTTAATCATCAAAACTTGTAATGCCCATCTGGTGTAGGGACTGATAGGCCACCAGGTTAATGCTCTTTTGGACTTCAGCAAGAAGTATTTATTTTTATTTAACTGAGGTAAGCTGACCAGGGGATGGACATTACCGAATATATGTAAAAGTAAGGAAATAACCAAAAAATATAAAATTGGGCACCCCAGGGTACTCAAGTTACCCCTGTTGCCAGCGGGACTGCCAGGTATGGGGGGTTGGTGCGCTACTCCGAGGGGTTTCCCTGCTATGGAGCAGGTGTGAAGGAAAGGGTCTGTGTGGAGGAACCAGAGTGGGAACCATGATTCTATGAGCGCTTTTTGCCTTGGTCTCATATATCCATAGAGCCAGGCTTGGAAGTGCTCCAGTAAGTGGACATGAAATCTGTTAATAACCCCATGAATGGTTGGGACCGTGCCCTTGAACGCATCTAATGCAATTGTTTGGATTGTCCACATTGCATGGGTATTATTAAGGGGCGGAGGGTAGATGGGATTGGTGACTCGATCTGGAGCTCGAAGTTGCACTTTGATATCGAGAATTCCTGTTCGTTTTGGATCTTAAGCAGGCGTGCGACTTCCTGCCATATAGCTTTGGTTGGGGGGCATGTTTCTAGGCGGTGATGTAGGGATCCCTCCCCTCCACATACTGCACATGTTTCGTGGAGGGAGTTGGAGCAGTCCGCCATCCTATAGGTCCTTCTCAGACAGCGCCAGGCGTTTGCTCTTATACTCAGCTGTAAGAGTGGGTGGTGAGTCATTTTCCACACTGCCTTCTGTATGGTTAAATCATAAGGAATGTCCAACATACCTAGGTATTCTATCCTAGCTATGTTTGGGGTTGTTGCGAGTATATCTCTCTGGGGGTGGTTTTCTGGGTTTCTTAATTTGAATTGGGGGCTGGGTCATCCACTTCCCTGTATAGTACCCGTGTTCTCTATGGTCCATCCCATATGGCGGATAGTTTGGAGGATATGTTTAAAATGAGGGGAGGTTCCATGTGGACCTGTTGCAGTAGGGTGTTTGGCAAGGTATGTAAGTAGTCTGGGTGGGCTATGTGGGCTGGTTAATTTGAGCGCCTGTGCAAAGTTAGTCCTTGCTGCTCTGGACCAATGTTGTTGCGGGAGGTCTGGAGCAAAAACTTCCTTTATCCAGGTACCTAGGATGTGATTGGCGTTGCTCTCAAAATCTATTAGTCCCATGTCTCCGCTTGAGCGTGGGCCAAATAGTGTTTCCATCTGTATAGGAGGGTGAGAGCCAGGCCACAGCCAGCCCTGGATAAGCGCGCGGATTGAAGTTATAAAGATAGGTGAGAAGGCGATCGCGTGGGCTGGGTACCATAGTATTGGGGTGATGAGCGAGTTAGCAACTGTAACTCGCCCTGTTAATCCTGGGGTTCTTCCCTTGAGGGAGGCGACGCGTTTGGATACCCGTTGTAACAGGTTACTTTCCATTGTCTCATTAGCATATCCCCCTGATTCTAGCCAAGTTCCAAGGTGTCAGACAGGAGTGGTGGTGGGAGGTGTTGCAAAGGATAAAATGATTGGGTTTTTTCTTCGTGTGTTGGTATGATGTTCTGATGTTGTGGCCCAGTTGTTTGTGTATTTATCTAAGAGGATAATTTCTGCCTTTCTTTTGTTGAGCGATGCATTGTTCACCTTGGATTATTCCTCTAGAGTGCATTCCAGCTGTCATGCATCTTCATTGTTTGCTATACCTGCCACGCAGACATCCGCAAAGGCCAGTATCTTGACTGTTGGTTGTCCTTGTGCGGTTATCCCCATGAGATGTGAGTCAATTACTCGGAGGAGTGGGTCAAAGCTGAAATTGTATAGCAGTGGGCTGAGGGGGTCCCCTTGTTTGAGCCCTCTGTGTGGTTTGATATGGTTTGTTAGGAATCCAGGGCCGCATACAGCCATGGTTGCAGATTCTGTTAGGAGCATCGCCCATTTTACAAATCTTGGTGGGAGTTTTAGGCATGTAGACATTCTTTTAGGTATGGCCAGCTAACATGGTCATACGCCTTTTACTGATCCAAGAAGACCAGGGCACCAGTTGCTTTGGATTGGCAAATGTTTGCAACAGGGTGAATGTTGTTCCAGATTGAACGCCCTGGTATAAACCCATACTGGTTGGGTGATAGGACGTCAGAGGCAATTGCGCCTAATCTGGCTGCTAAGATTTTTGTTAGAATTTTTGTGTCAGTGTTGGAGAGTGCAATTGGGTGCCAGTTGGCCAGGTCCAACTTGTTACCCTTTTTATACAAGGTTATAACGTAGGATTCATGGCCTCCTGGTAGTAGGCGTGTTTCCAACAAGCACTGGTTCATAGACGCCAATAGGAGGGGGGCGATTTGTTGAAAATATTTTTTGTAAAATTCGTAGGATATCCCAGCAGGCCCTGGGCATTTCCTATGTGGTGCACCGCAAATTGTCTCCCAAAGCTCCTCCCTTGTAATTAGGGATAGTATGTTGTAATTCGATGGTGTACTTTGTATCTCAGCAGTTTGTATAAATTCTTTAATTTTTCTGAATTTTTTGACGTTTTGCAATATAATTCAGTGTAATAACAGTGTACTTCCGCCTTGATCTCCTCAGGTCAGTTGCCACGGTGCCATTGGTCTTTCAGACCTATGTGCACGTGGGCTGGTTTCTGCAGGAGTGGAATTGGAAGAAAAAGTATGTTGAACAGGTTTCGCCTTCCTTTATGAACTTACCTTTGTTCGATAATTTGATTCTGTGTTAGTGTTCAAAGATGAGATTGTTAAGTCGGGCAGATATTTCTGCCCATTTGCGTCCCCAGTTGGGGCTATAGCCATATCTCAGAGTATTTATCTCCTGGTAGTCTAGTTCCACCAAGGTACGCTTAATTGTGGCTGTGTCCGCGGTGTACTTATGTGATGCAATATGTCAGGTTTTATTAATTAAATCCTTTTTGAAATTTTCCCATGTTCTGATGGGATCTGATGTGACTGGGGCTGTGAATTCTGGGTTTGTAGCCTCGTTTTTGACCCAGTCAGATATCTCAGGCAATTTTATATTTTCTGGGTGAAGCTTTCTCCAAGGCGACACCTGTGTGTGGGATTGGGTTGGCGCTACTGTACCGTAACTCATCAGTGGTCAGAAAAACGGATCTTTTTTGTTGTAAATTTGGAGATTCTTGAGCAGTGGGATTGTGGGATGAGGATGTGGTCAATGCGACTCATCAATATGAGCACTCCCTCGCATATGTTGGGCCACGTCATGTGGGGAAGGAGTGGAGAACTGGGGGGGAGAGCATCCTGTAGGCCAAGAGATGCCTTCATAGTGTGGACTTCAATGTGTCCAGGTGGGTTTCCCCTGGGATTAGGCCATTGATCCATATTGGGGTTATCCCAGCAGTTGAAATCGCCTAATAAAATGATATCTGGTGGGAGAGTGAGAGCAGGAATGTTTTCAAAAAATTGTTTTCTCTCAGTTGTGGTGCACGGTGCATAGACACATGCTATCAAAATTATTTCCTCTTGGCATGTGATTTTTGCTACCAGGACTCAACCGTGTAAGTGTGTTGACGAATTTGTTATTTTAAATTTTTTGTTGTTTTGGATGATCACCCCACAGTGAGGCGTCCATACTGATTGTGATGGTGTGACCCTGGTTGACCAGGATCCTTCTTCCTCTTGTAGACAGTGGGTTTCTTGGATAGCCAAGATGTCTACAAGAGGTTTTCGCAGGAATGCCAGCATTTTGGCTTGGGACGTATGAGCCCTGGCTCCCGCGATATTTAACATCCCTATTGACACTGAGGTGCCCATGGCACCTCAGGAGCAATTGGGAGGGCCCTCTGGCCCTATCCCACCGCGGCTCATTTTGGCCATGCTCCGCATTTGTATTCCAACTTTTTCATTGCCATTGTTGGTTCCCTTGATCTGACCCAATGATTCACAGAAATTGTGGTTTTTTGCATTTGCGTCAACCTTTCCCACACAGGTCTCATGTTGATTTGATGCAGATTGTTAATTGGATTCTATATTTTTGAGTTTTGACTTTGGTGAATTGTGCACCGCATTTTTGCCCAAATTGTGGTTGCATTGTTCCTCAGTATGTGCATGAATGATGTCACTTTGTGACTCGTCAGGTTACTGTGAAAATTTTTGACCTGGGCATATTGTTCTGATTGGTTGGCTCAGTGAATATCTGAAATATCCTCCCAAATTTGTCTGGGGTTAATGGTGGACTCCGCATGTGCCGCTGCTTCAGCCGCTGCTCGCTTGCAGGCTTTTTGTGCCACTTTACGTTCTTTGCATGTAACTGGGTCCACGATGGAGTAAAGTCCATCTTCTCCCTAGCGGAATGGGTGGTGACCGTCAGTTATTTTGGCGAAATTTTCATTATCTTCATCCATTGCTTCCTCACAAAAATCATTTTCCATTAAGCCCTCTTTCGCAGGGCATGCATGTTCCTTGTGGCCCAGTGAGCCACAGTGGTTGCAAATGGGCAGTCCGCGTTCCAGTGTAACTCAGAATGCGGCTGACTGGCCCCCATCTGCAAAGTGAAATTCTGCTGTGTGGGGAATTCTGGATAAGTCCTCTTCCACTTCTGGGAAGGGGTTGATTATGGCAATAGCTTTGCCCGTGCACAGGTTGGGCATCATGCGAAATTGCTGTAATTTGAGTTGCTGAATTTCTCCGTAGGCCATGAGACCTTTGCGAAGCTCCTCCTCAATTACCTTATGAGGAAAGTTGGTGGGGAGCGAGTTGAAAGAGATGAACAAAGTTTTCACTTTGTTCCATCTGGTGCGCGCGGTGTGCACAATTTTTTTGCCCTTGGGGAGGGCAATTTCCACACAGACTTTTGCTGCGGCATCAGCTTCATCGGCTGTTTTGATACCAATATCGATCCAGCTGTGGCCCATGTTGTTGGTGGATATGTACACCGCGTGAGGGAAAAGTGAGGGCTGTGCCTCACATGTTTTCTCCCACAGGGTCAGTGACTCATCCCCAAGGAAGAGTCTGATCCCATGCTCCACCTTTGACAAGGGTTGGTTAAACTGAATGTACATATATTGCGCATGCTTTACAGTGAATACATAAATCCAGATGGAGTCTGAGTTTGTGATTTCTTTGCAGATTGGGTTCCTGGTACCCCTCCAGGGCGTTTCTTGCCCTTAGTTGCACCGTTAAGTGTACCGCTCACCATGACGCTCGCCCATGTTGTATTATTTTTATTGATAGAGTCGCCCATCTTTTTTTTGTGTACTAGATGGTCCCAACTAGAGTCGCCCATCTTTCCTGTGTGTGATTATCCAAATTTGCTGTTTGAATTGAATCGTAGTAACTAAAGTGATTGTTACAAGAAAGAAAAGCCCTCCTTCAGCAAGAAGTATTTAAATAAAGTAAAAAATTAGGTTTTAGCGGGAATTTATTGGAAAGGAAAATAAAGAGAATTGACCAACAATTTCCTCAGTGCGATGCAACTGATTGAATAGTGTTCAATTGGTAGTGGGTCAAAGCAGGGATTGGGTCCCTCAAATTCAGCCTAACCTGGCAAATTTTTGGGGAAGGGGGCAGATAATTTTAATTTGAACTGACATTGAAGGATTTGGTGGCAGGCTGAGTTGCTATCAGTTTGACCATGAACGCCTGGACTGAGCTTGACTGTGTTTTCATTGGTTGGCATGATGGCATCTGGCCTGACAAGTGATGGGAATTCCCCAGGGCCACCTCAAATAGGGGAGGTCCCAATTGGTTGGAAATGGGTTTGGGATGCCCAACCCACCCATGCCCGGTCACTGGGGCATTCATTTGGTCAAATGAGTTACATTGACCACAACTCCCAATTCATCAGACAAGGGTTTAGAATGCTCTGCAATAGTTCCCAAAGATACCATCTTCACATTGGGGATCATCCCTGAATATTTCGAGGGGTGTTTGGCATTGCTGATCATATTGCTGGCTGAGTCAAAACCATCATCAATTCTAGCTGATAATTTGATACTTGTCCCTTTTTGACTATATTTTTTCCAACCTTGGGTTTTATTCCCATTGGTTTCAGACCTTTTGACTTTAATTAAGTAATTTTGGTGCAGATTTCCTCAATTCAGCAGACAAGTTTGGCCAAGGTGAGAGCGGGTACCAGGGGAGGAATCTTAAGAGGGAGTGCTGTTACCCAGTTCTCATCTACCATGTGGGCAAGGTCGCCCTGGGTGATGAAGGGTACAGCTGCCCTCTTTGGACCCTTCTTATTTGGAAATGGGAAAATCGCCCAATCCACGCACAGGGGACGTTCCTCTGGACTTACACAAAAGTATTTAAAAGCGATCTGACTCATATTCAGAAAATCTGAATCTGAATCAAAATGCAACAATTGAGACAAATTCAATCTTTACAGGGTCCTGTAACTTGAAATTGGGTGAACTCAAGTTATTTATTGTAACTGGGCTTGACCATATTTGGTAATATTAAAAATGGAATGGGTTTTGAAACTTTGTTCCTCAAGCAACCATAATGAACCGTCAGTATTAAGAACATAGCTAGTGCATTTTAACACCCTGGCTGTAATGCCAAGCCAAGCATCACGCACATTCCCAGGACCAACCTGGGCATATCTCGCCTGTACCCAGCGTTGGTCCAGGGTATGTTTAAGGTCAGGGAAGACTGAAAACTTACCCTTTTTGGCCTCCTGACGACCAGCTTTATCCTTACATTATGTGTCCTCAATTATGTAATGAAGCCATGACAATTTTGTTATACAAAACCCCAACACATCTCACAGCTTGACTAGATTATTTAATAAATAACAGCCTCAGAGATCCAGAAACTCACGTTTTTACTCATCTATTGGCGATTTCAGGTGATGCTTCAAATCATTATTTTGCTTGGTTCAGAAAAGCTTTGCCTCTACAGTAGTAGTGCATCCCCCTTTTCATAGAGTTGTCAAAAATGGCAAATCATCCAACAACAAGGACACTAAAGAAAAACAGAAATATAATCATTGGTATGTAGTAAATAATAAAACCATATCAGAAATAAATCTTCTATATTAGATATGTTTTTACATAGTATAAATAGTAATAACAAAAATTATTTTTTCAGATCCAATGCACTAAATATTTAACTATGAATACTAATAATAATATGATCACTGCAGATGTTTTTGATTGTAGAGGCGTCCATTGTCATCTTAGCTATAATTTTAAAAGCTCAGACCGCAGGGCATCTAGTTTATTTCTTTGGGAAAATCCTATGTAATGTATTAGGCTTATTTATTGCCAAAAATGTACACTTTAAGATCTGGTTGATTTTGATCATATAGTTTCTTCATTTGAATCCTGTTTTAAATGTTGTATAACCAAGTATGATTGAAAATTGATCAGAATATTATTAAGCTGATTTATATACTGTTTGGGCTTATTCCCTTGGTTGGATCTACGCTGAGTACAAAATTGGTGGCAACGCAGAATTTATTCTGTATAAAAACTCAAGAAGAAATTTTCCAGTAGCTGTATGATGACTGATATCATAGGTGAAGGTTACTAAGCTTAAATAGATTCCTAAGCGGATAATTTTTCCTAAAACCACTTTTCTTATTGTTGCTGCAAGGGTACTCTCAGCGTAACAGTTCTTTTGACTGTCGCTGAAGTCCAAAGATGGGCTTGAAACTAAAATTAGTGGAGAGGTCCAAAAACGAAAAGATGGATAGAAAAAAGACTAATTTATTGTGATATAAGGCGTTGATATTTAGGGCGTGTGGGGACATGGTGCCTCAGGGACCTTCGTGGCCCCATAAGATCAGGAACTTTTACTGCCTTCCTGATTGACCACCTGATCAGCGCCCTCATTGTACTGCATCATCCTCATGACCGCAGCAGTGGGGGTGGCACCTCTTGTGACTTGGGAATTGGGGATGAATTTCTGAAGGTGTTTACATTCTTTCTTGTATTTTTTGATAATTTTAATTATTTCTAGTTTCAGAAACTTCTAAATAAGGTTCTGTTTGTGCTGGTTCAAGAGTCAATTTATCAAGGCTCAATTTGGGAGCAGGGATTTCAGCTTGCTCATCACCTTGAATCATGACAATGCCCCCTCAAGATTCTGTCAGAGGGGAGTATATGGCCAGAGGAACTTGCCATGCACTCAATTTACCACTGTCCATTGCTGACGTCAGCAATGGAGTACTAAAAGTTCACCTTATGAATGACCTTATAAGGTCTGGACCAAAGAACGTTGAGCTTATTCTGTCAACCTCCAGGCCATTGGTGATAAAAGAGAATGAGGTCACTTTTTAAAAAATTGGTAAGGAGGGCCAGCTGACACTAAATTGGGAGGTCTACCTTCCTGTAGTGGTGACAATGCCTTGCATGGATAGGGCTTGAGGCTGGAAAATTCTATTGGCAAGGCCCTCATGGTTAGATCACAGTTCTCAGGAGCGGAGGTCTTAAGCAAAGGTTGAAAGCTACTTGGGAGCTGAGGAACGTGTCCATATAGAGCTTCAAAGAGGGACATCATAGTGACTCAATGGTAGCTTATTCTATAGGCAAGCAAAGCGCTGAGTAGATAATGATTCTAGCCAGCAGGTTCAGAGGCGTCCATCTTTCATAAAATAGAAACAGGTGTTTTTTTAGCTCATTCCACTGTCCTATTGATAGATGGGTTGTAAAGGGCAGCGAAAGTTTGGTTAGTGCCAAAAATTGAAGTAAGTTCTTGGACTTCCTGCAAGGTGAAATTTAACCCATTGTCTGAAAGTAAAGTTTGTGGGCACCCACGCTGGGTGAAAACGGATCAAGTGAGGAAGAGAGCCATGACTTTAGCAGTGGCAGTGGGGACCAAAATCATTTTGTCTATTTGGTTAGATGGTCAACAGCCAGAAGATATTGATGGCCGTACAATCCAGTGGGAAGAGGGTTATCACATCAATGCTATTAACATTGAAGGGTCCCTTCTGGGTGAAAACTGAGTTTTGGTATTAAGGACTGCATGGCCTTAGGATTAACAAGTCAGACCTTCAGGACCTCTTGGATGGTTTCCACCATTCAGTCCCAGTAACATCGTGCTTCAACCATTCATGAGTTTCTTAACTGCCCCATGTCCTACAGTAGTATGACCCTCTAGGATAACGTCAATTCAGGAAGAAGGACGGACATAAGGGAGCTATTTCTTATTGTCTCTTTTAAATAGTAGTCCGTCATTTATCAGAGTATCTCAGGTCATCTTTAGGAGCTCATCTTGGACCTCAGGAGTTTCCAGATCCAAGTGTTCAGGCCATCCAAAAAATCATACAGTTGGTCTTCATTGGGGGTCAAAGCAGCCAGCACCGGCATCCTAGAGAGGCCATTGGCGTTCTGGTGAATCACTCCCGCGTGATGAACAATAGTGAAATTATAGCTCTGCAGTCTTAAGGCCCATCTGGATAAATGGCCATCAGGGTCCTTCATCTGCTGGAGCCACTAGGGCGAGGAATGATCAGTGATGATGGTAAAATGGGTTCCATAGAGATAGGGCCAAAAATGTTGATTGTTAACAAGGCAGCCAGGTATTTCCACTTGGTAACTCTATAGTTCCGTCCTTCCTTACTCAGAGTCTTTCTAAAATTAGCCACTGGATGGTCCACTTGTGTTTTTGCCATGCTGGGCTATGATGGCCCCAACTGTGACATCACTCACATCTGTGAACAACGAGAAAGGTTAATCAAAAAGTGGGTGAAATAAAATGGGTTTAATACAAAGAGCAGTTCTCAACGCATTAAAAGCCTATTCTTGTTCTGGACTGCCACTAAAAAGGCACGTTCCTCTGCAGGAGGTAAATAGAGAGGCTTGGCTAGGTCAGCAAACCGAGGGATAAACCGATGATAATAACCCAACATACCAAGGAATACCTGGTTATCTTTTAGGCTCTGGGGGCGCAACATCTTTTTTATGGTGTCAACTTTGTCTGGTATGGGATGGATGCCATTTTTTGAGACCTCGTGTCCCAGAAAAACCATTTCTGACTGAAATAAGGAGCACTTCAAAGGCTTGAGCTTTATCAAAGCCTTCCAGAGAAAGATGAAAACTACTTAAAGATGCTCTACATGTCCATTAAAATTTAGTAAAAAAGACAGTGATGTTATAAAGATAGATGAGGACACATGATAACTTCAAGTCCCCTTAAATTCCATCCATGGCAAGTTGAAAAGTGGCTGGAGCGTTGCAGAGGCGTTGGGGCATGCTCATGGGCTTGAATAACCCTTCGTTAGCTATGAGCGCACACTTGGCTTGATATTTGAGGGCGAGCTCCATTTGCCAATATCCACTGGCAAGGTCCATTTCAGAAAATACTGCAATCCGGTGAGCAGTTAGAGAGTCGCCAATTTAGAGCAGAGGATAACTGTACTACTTAGTGATGGTGTTGAGCCATCTATATCCCATCACCACTCAATAGCTGCCATCCTTCTTCTAAATCAGCAGGAGAGGAGAGGCCCAAGGGCTGCGTGAATGCACCAAGTCTGGCTTCAAGTAGTTGTTTGAGCTCTACCGCCACCTGTCTTCTTCAACCTTACTTTTTGGTAAAGTCAGGACTGGAAGGGGGAGCATCCCCAGTCTCCACATAATGTAGAGCCATGTTCATTTTCCAAAGTTGTAGGTTTAGGCTGAAAATAGGTCTGAATACTTCTCCAGAATTCTTGAACTTTGCGCTGTTAGTCTTCAGTGAGATCCTCTCCAATACTGGTGTTAACCAGGGCCGCTGAAAAAGGGCGTCTCCAAAATAGAGTCCTTTAGACTCCCAAACTTATGGACATTGCTGACAGCCTCTACTATTAGGAGGCGGACATAGGCGGTGGGACTGTTTGGGCCTACTACCCTGGGTCTGTTGGTAAGAATAGCCAACAATACTGATATAGATCTGGAATAAGCTGGATATAGAATTCTTAAGAAGGTTAGAACCTCCTTGATGGACGGGTTATCTAGGCCTCAGATTTCCAGCAGGTATCCAGAGTAATGTTAACATGGACCCAAGTGTCAGCAATGATTTGGGACTTCAGAGGTATAGTGGTCGCCCTAGGTAAGTAGATTGGCATTCATTCTTGTCCATCAACAGTAGGCGAGGCCGCCAAAATGAGAGCCCCTTACATGATATTTGAGTTGGTCAATTCAGCCCTCAATTTCTAGTAGGCAAGCTTGGGCCTTGATCTCCATCTTAGAGTTACGGGAAGTTTAAAGATTATGGGTAATGATGCCCCACTAGCGATTAAAATCCATCATTATAATGTACCACCTCTGAGTAGTCACGGAGAACAGAGTTTCAAGAAGAAGTTCATAGCTTGGGTCATCCAGCGCGATAGCAGGGTATTTACAGGGAGCTTCTCAAATTGATAGGTAGGGAAGAATAGGTCCCTATAGATTGAATACATTGCGGGCCAGCCATGCCATACTACATATAATGTGGCAAGTCTGGAGAAATCTTGATATTCTTCATCAACTTAAACAATATAACATCTATGAGGGAACCACTTTCAACTATGGCGAGAATCAAAATCTTATGAACTCAAATAGAAACGCAGGTAACCAGAAAAATAAACTGTGGAGGTAGTGTGAGAAACATGAGAGAGTCATCAGAAGAAGATTAAGCAGTAACAATTTCTTATTATTAATGGTACCAAAACTTCTTCTTCAAGTATGTTAGCTAAAGGTTAGTTAAGGGTCAGTGATGATCCTTGAGGCTTGTAAGAAAGTAAGCATGGAGCGCCCCGTCCTTCATGCTGACGGCACTTTATCTACCTCCTTGGCAAATTAAATCCAGCATGTCTTAGCGCTGTGTTGGAAGCCATTGCAGTAGTGCATTGGGGTCGAGGATTCTTTTAGTTTTTGATCACATGGACCTGAGGACAGTTGGAGGAAACCAGAGAGAGTAGCCTTGGAATGCAGGGTCTATACAAGTATCTCATTAATCGCTTCCTTGATTTCTTGAATGTATGAGAAACTGTTCTTTTGGCAGATCATATGCATTTGAACCTCATGATAGGATCCTAATGTGGGAATGACAGTGTTAATGGCATCATCCAATGTAATTTAATTGATGGTAATCAAGGGTTGCGCTTGAGCTTAGAACCAGATGGCAAACTCTACAGAGCTCTCCCTTATTCAGGAGGATACTGTCATGGTTGGATGACATCATAGTAGGAACTGATGCTAGAGATAAGGCTGGGTGACAGGAAGCCCAGAAGGTGAAACTTCAGGCTCTCCCTGACCTGAAGCACACCTTAGATCAACGTTGGGTGCAAGCCAAGCATGCCCAGGTTGATACTAAGGGGGTGCAAAACGCCCAGCCTCTGATCTCGGCTCAGGCACTAAAATGAACATTTACGTTTTAAACAGAGATGGTTCAATTCGCTTGGTTGGAGAGTAAGGGTTCGAGTCCCATAAAAGCTATGAAATTTTAAGTTCAGGTAAAATACAGCTTCAATCGATTACTCAAGTAAAGGCACTTTCGGTGTATTTTACATAAACGGATGAGAGCGTCTGTTTATTGGAGCATCAAGGCTTGGGCACATTTCCGCAGAATCCAAATTTCCCCAGCACACTTTAAATATGGTTTTGCGACCAACATTCCTTGTTGGTCGACTTTTCTTAAATAAAAATACCCATTTTTTTACGTTTTTACATATGGTTCCTTGGGCTAACTTGGTGGCGGACCTCTTTGGGAAGGTCTCCAACCATGTGGGCCACTACCTTCTATCACAATTTACTAAAATCCCAGGTGCTCCCTTGGGCCACCCAGGTCCCCTCCAGATCGAAGCACCCAAGACCCCTGACGCCAAGTTACATTTGATTATGTACTCCCCTCTGGGGTCCACTCAAGCTGTGATATTCCTGTCTTACCTGGTGCTTTATGTTGCGTTTTACACCCTTGCCTGGGGTGCCTTTGGCACAGGCATCGTTCAAGGTGCCTTCCTTCCCATTATTTAACAGCTAGTTCCCTAGCAATGTGGGTTTGCATCCCACATCACCTTGCTGGGAACAAGAGAGTTACAGACACTCTCTTGACGTTAGTCAACCAACCCTTCTATTATATGAGCACACAAATTATCCGTGTGGGACTTCCAATATTAGTAGTTTGGGTGTGCTGGCCATTTATCACTGCCACGATGGTGCTCACCACACTTTTCTCATTAGGTTTTGTATTAATATGTCTCAGCATTATTTTTGCAACTACCAATTGGGAAGTGTCCACCCTTCTTGCTCGCACCTGGTGGTCTCAGACCTTTTGTGATCATCTTCTCAAAACCCTTTTGGGTAGCTTCCCCGCCCCAACCCAGAAGGGGCTAGGTAATTGGGCCATCATCAGATCTAACCATATAAATATGGGAACCAAAAAGTCACGCGCACTTCTTAAAATGAGCGAAACTTATCCTTCTAATCCTTTGACTCCTTCTAAATTTGGAACTGTACAGGGGTCTAGCCCCAAGGAGGAATTAAAGGTTTCAGATGATTCCGCCACGATGATGTCACCCATGGTCATCCCTATAAATAGCGCTTCTACAACTAGTGATTTTTCCTTGAAACGTGAGATGTTTCCCACTGATTTCCTCCCCATCTCGGCGGAAATTGGGAACATCAAAGGGTCTGAACCTGGATTTAACAAGAATAATTCCGTTGTTGTTTTTTCTCACCAACATGTTTCTGAGGTGCATGCCAGGGCATTGGCTCAGTGCTTGGGGGTGATGGCCCTGGATAACGAGGTGCACCAAAGCTTTGGAATGAGGGGGGTTTATTTGAACCAAAAACGCGTTTTATAAATGTGAGCAATTTATCCAAAAATGAACCTTTTATTTGCTCATATGGTCTGGATGAGAACTCCATTCCAGTCTACCAGATTACTCCTGAGAACCCTCGTTTGACCCCTACCATGATCAGGGGTTCTCAGGAAGTGGAAAAAGAACTTCGTCATAAATATAAAGATGTATATGCACCTGCAGAAGGTGTGGTGGGATATGTAGCCTCAGTAGTAAGAGTGGCCCACTACCCCTCCCCCTTCTATGATTCCAAAACATACCCTGATGGCTTGTTGAGACCGGAGGAAGAATTTTCAGGTGAAATGATGGCGTTTTCTGCATTAGATAAATCCCATTCTGGATACTTCTTTTTGAATGCTACTCTTACTTCCTTTTATGGAAAGTTCAGTACAACTATTTTGGTGGATACTGGTGCCTCAAATGATTTTATTGACCAAAACCTCGCTGACTATCTTGAGTTGAGTTACTCACCCGGTGGTATGGTTAGAGGTGGGGCTTCTCAAGGTATCCCCACACTGAACGTCAGAGAGTCAGTCAATTTTCAGGTAGGTTCTTATCTATTGTCAGATCAGTTTCAAGCTATCAGAAACCTCTTTTTCCCATCATTTTGGTTGTTGAGTGGTGGCGGAAGTTTGACGTCAAAACTAATTCGAAAGAAAACACGTTATCCTTGTTTTTAACAAATGGTCACCAGCTGATTGTTCCTCTGTCTGAGGATAACGCCCCAGGCAAATTACCCCATTGGCCCAATGTTCCCAGTTCATATCTGGCCCCTTTGCTGAAGCCCACTATGGAACTTTCCTTACCTTCCTGTTTGGAGGAGTTGGCATCTTCTTTTGATGCAGCTTCAGCTAATACGCTACCAAAACATTCCGAGTTTGATTGTGAATTTAAACTTACTGTTGATCTGGTGCATATTTCTTCCCCATATACCCATTGACTGTCCGGGAGGAAGAGGAGTTAGATGTATGGGTAAAGGAGCAGTTGGCCAAAGGTGCCATCTTTCAGCGTACCTCCCCTGTTTGCTCCCCACTTCTCTTTGTAGAGAAGGCTGATGGAACTTTACGCTCATGTGTCAATTATGGAAACTTAAACAATGTGACTGTACCCAACCTCCATCCCATCCCTTTAGATTCTCAGATTGCGCGCTATGTGGAGAAGGCGAAGGTCTTCTCCAAGCTGGACTGCCTCAATGCGTTCAATCAAATCCGGATAAAGAAGGGCCAGGAGTGGTTAACTGCATTCCGCACCAGAAAAGGAATTTTCCAGTTTCAAGGATATGCCTTTTGGGCTTAAAATGCCCCTGCCATCTTTCAACGCCGCATTGATGCCGCATTGGGAGACTTGTTGGGGGTATGTGCGGTTGCCTACATGGATGACATTCTGGCGTTTTCACCCAATCATGAGTCACATGCAGTACACCTTTGACAAGTAGTGGAGAGATTGAGGGCCGCTTGCCTTACCCTCAAGATTAGTAAATGCGAATTCTTCAAGTCCCAGGTTACTTTTTTGGGAAACTTCGTTTTTGACCAGGGCCATATGATAACTCCAGACAAGGAGAAGGCTATTCGTGAGTAGCCTACCCCACTTCTGTCAAGGAACTGAGAAGCTTTTTGGGAACGTGTACGTTCCGCAAGAAGTTCACACCCAATCTCTCTGAGGTGGCAGCTCCCTTATATAAGGCTAGCGGGGCCAAGGTGCTTCAGTGGTCCTCTATTTTGGAGGATGCTTTCCAGGCTGTGAAGTGCACCTTGTTATCCACATCCATCTTTCGCCTTGTTGACCCTGCGAAGGAGTTCATTGTGTCCTCAAATGCTTCCAACTTCGCCATTGCAGCTGCCCTGTTACAGGTGGGTGAAGATGGGTTCAAGCATCCCGTGGGATATTTTTCTAGGAAAATGTCTCTGCATGAGTTAAACTACGCCGAATATGACAAGGAGTTATCAGCAGTGGTGGAGGCGCTGATTTATTGGCGTCACCACTTACATGGCTCCTCTCAACCATTCCAGGTACCCACAGACCACCGAGCCTTGTTGTACTACCATGCTCCACATGTTCTAACACCACTTCAGACCCGTTGGCATGAGACCCTTGCCCTATTTACATTTTCTTATGAGTTCACCAAGGGTAAGGAGAATGGTTTGGCGGATGCGTTGAGCCGCAACCCTGCTTTGGCTCCCAATCCAAAGGAGGTAGAGATTCACAACACCCGGTTGATTCCACCGAGTATGATTTTGCCTCAACTTCCCAAGTCCACGGTACATACGCCAGCGCTCATGCCTTTGGAAAATGCAGCAGAATATAGCATGTTTAGGAAGGTAGTTCTTTCTCAGCCATTATCAGCTGAATATGCTGTTGTTTTCGCTAAGAGCGCTCTGAATCAGGAGGAATTATCCAAGGGTTATCACATGAAGGATGAGATGGTGTGGTTTCAGGGGCGCCTATGGGTTCCTGCGGGACCACTACGCCTGGAGATCATCCAGGACCATCATGATGGAATCACCATTGGTCATCCGGGAAAAGCAAAGACCTTGGAGTTGATATGACGTACTTACAATTGGAAGGGCTTGCCTGTTCAGGTAGGGCGGTACTGTAAAGAGTGCCTGATCTGCAATCAAATGAAACCTAATCAGCAACCTTTAGTAGGGTTGTTGGTACCAGTCCAAAGGGATGAAGGGCCCTGGACTTCCCTATAAGCGGATTTCATTGTGGAGTTACCCGTTTCAGATGGGTATGATGCAATCATGGTGGTGGTGGACCGCTTTACAAAGTTCGCCCACTTTATTTTTTGAAGAACAACGATAACTGCCGCTGAAATGGCCAGGCTCTTCGTCGCCTGTGTATTTGCGCTTCATGGGTTTCCTCAAGAAATCATCAGTGACCGGGGACCCCAGTTCACCTCCATCTTTTGGGAAGAGTTGTGTAAAACTCTTCAGATCTGCCCCTGCCGTTCAACGGCTTATCACCCCCAATCAGATGGGCAGACTGAGCGAGTAAACCAGTGTTTGGAACAATTTCTGCGTTGTTACACCACCGCAGACCATTCAGATTGGGTTCCTCACCTTCCTATGGCCCAGTTTAGCTACAACAACACTTTGCATTCGTCAATAGGATGTTCACCTTTTTTTGCTAACCATGGTTTTAACCCTGCTTTTAACATGGAGCCCAGCTTTGGTTCCAAAGTGGAAGCGGTGCTGGGCTTTGCTAAGGCTCTCAAGAAGGTCCATCAAGGAGTGTCCACAAGTTTGGAGACGGCTATGCTCATGTATAAGGAGAATGCTGATGGAAAGCGCTGAGTGGGTCCCACATACAAGGAAGGGGATCTCGTGATGCTTGATGCTCGCAACATCCCTATCAAGCAGCCATGCAAGAAATTGGGTCCAAAGAGGATTGGTCCTTACTATGTAGTTAGAAAGGTGGAACATGCCTCATACCAGTTGGATCTTCCCTCCACGTTTCAGATTTTCTCCATCTTTCATGAAAGCAAGTAGACCCTGTTTGAGGGCCCTCCTCCTGTGACTTCTGAGGCTTATCTTGTGGATGGGGCACCAGAATGGGAAGTGGAGGAAATAGTAGCCTCCCGCTGGGTTAAGCGACGCCTGGAGTACTTGGTATCTTGGAAAGGGTTTGACGCAGCAGAGAACAGTTGGGTGCCAGCATGGGATTTTGTACATGCCCAAGACCTGATCAAATTTTTTCATAATCATTTCCCTGAGGCTGCAGGATCTCAGCCTAAGCCCGCCGTTGCTGCTATGAAGTTGCCGCCAGAACATAAGAACTTCACCTTAGCAAACGCCCCTGGAGGTGGGGTGGAGCCCAAGAAGGAGGAGAGAGTAATGTCATGGTTGGATGACATCATAATAGGAACTGATGCTAGAGATAAGGCTGGGCGACAGGAATCCCAGAAGGTGAAACTTCAAGCTCTCCCTGACCTGAAGCACACCTTAGATCAACGTTGGGTGCAAGCCAAGCATGCCCAGGTTGATACTAAGGGGGTGCAAAACGCCCAGCCTCTGATCTCGGCTCAGGCACTAAAACGAACGATTTATGTTTTAAGCAGAGATGGTTCAATTCGCTTGGTTGGAGAGCAAGGGTTCGAGTCCCACTCCAGCTATGAAATTTTAAGTTCAGGTAAAATATGGCTTCAATCAATTACTCGAGTAAAGGCACTTTTGGTGTATTTTACTAAAACAGACGGAAGCATCTGTTTATTGGAGCGTCAAGTCTTGGGCACATTTCTGCAGAAACCAAATTTCCCCAGCACACTTTAAATATGGTTTTGCGACCAACATTCCTTGTTGGTCGACTTTTCTTAAATAAAAAACCCGCTTTTTTACGTTTTTACATATGGTTCCTTGGGCTAACTTGGTGGCGGAACTCTTTGGGAAGGTCTCCAACCATGTAGGCCACTACCTTCTATCACAATTTACTAAAATCCCAGGTGCTCCCTTGGGCCACCCAGGTCCCCTCCAGATCGAAGCACCCAAGACCCCTGACGCCAAGTTACATTTGATTATGTACTCCCCTCTGGGGTCCACTCAAGCCGTGATATTCCTGTCTTACCTGGTACTTTATGTTGCGTTTTACACCCTTGCCTGGGGTGCCTTTGGCACAGGCACCGTTCAAGGTGCTTTCCTTCCCATTATTTTAATGGCTAGTTCCCTAGCAATGTGGGTTTGCATCCCACATCACCTTGCTGGGAATGAGAGAGTTACAGACACTCTCTTGACAGTTACCCATGATTGCTTGTTTTTTAATTGGCTAGTGTTTGATTGCTGCCAATTATTGGATTAAGGCTTTACAGACCTGCTCCCAGGTGTTGATTTTTTTCAACGGGGAGTTATATTTTTCATGAAAGTGGCTGATAAGAATTAGACTGGGATCCCAGATGGGGTGTGTGAGAACCCAGCGGAGAGCCCAGAATGCCAAGGGCACAGCGGTCCATGTGACTAGAAGAAGGGGAGATATAGTGGAGACGTGAGGAAAGTAAATGTTAAAAAAATGTACCAAAGGCCCCCAAGGCAAACCAGATGATTGCAATGGGGGCAACCGCAAGTCTTGCGGGGGCAACCCCCAAGGGTGGGAGAGGCGAGGAGGATGACGACTCCTACAGGGTTCACGGTTGCTGACCTTCAGTTATGGGTAGGTGAGTCTGTGCGCCAGAGAGGAGTGGCACAGGGCCCACCGCGCAGTCAGGGGTGCTGTTGGAGGGGTAAACGGACCCACGACAAGTGTTAGGGCCTAGTCCCCCTTGGTCAGGGTACTCTGGAACCCTCAGGTGGGTGGGATTAGCAGCAGATGAGCCAGGTGTGGGGGGCGATTCCGCTGGCATCAGGGTGGGGGCGCCTTGAGGCTGCTCCAATAGGGGAGCGCTCTTGGAAAACCTGATGGCGAAGTAAATGGATGGGCTCACATTTGACAGGTATGCAAAAATGGACGGAGAGTCAACTCCATCATTGAGAATGAGGTGGTTTACCATGGATATGATCCACTGCTGCATGGCAGAGTCAAGTGACTGGATGACCCATCTGGCGATCATTGGGATGATTATTTGAGTGGCAGCATGCTTTGCCGGATCAATTGACAGAATTTTGAACAAGAAAACAAACAGGCGGAGTCCGTGGAAAGGCGTTCAGGGTATTTAGGCTTTATTTTAGCACAAAGTGCGAGGAGAATAGAGAATGAACTGACAACTGCCCATCGGCAGTGCAGTTGCCTTAAATATTGGGAGAATCACATAGTGGGGAGGCTGATGGATTGGGTGATTGGGGATCGCGATGGGGTTTGATTGGCTGGCAGGTGGGGTGTGGAGGGATGCCCAAAATCTTGGCAAAAATCGAAAAAACTTTTGCAGATTTTCCCAAATATCTGGGGCCAGACCAGGTCGATAATACCAATCTGGGCCTTGACCATTCAATTCAGGCTGCTCATGCAGTTCAGATTTCCCAGATTTGTCCCGGGGGCTGTGGCCTTGGTGCCCAGTCATCTGCAACCTTGTCCGAACTCTTGATTTGATTGTCCATGTGATATGAACTTCCAGGTCCATTCTGGGGGTAGGGGCAACTGGTCCAAGTCACTCATAACCTGGTTTGAAATCCAAATCGAGTTCCAATCTGATTTTGGACCCAACCAGTCTGGACTGGCTCCATTAGCCTGGAATTTGCAGACCAGGCTCTGATACTAGCACTGGCTGTTTCTTCAAAATTTTGGTAAGTTTCCACTGGTGAGTGAGGGGTCCCAGGGGCCCGCCCATGGCCCCTGGCCTGCATAATCTCCTTGCAGGTCCCCTCTATTAATTTTACCAGAGTTGGGGAGGGGGAAATATCTGAATATCTTTAGGCAGAAGGGAAGTCACCCAGCGCTCATCAACCATGTGCGCCAGGTCACTCAACTGTGACAGGGGGTCCACTTGAGCCTTTGGCCCCCTTTTGGTCCAAAAGGGATGCTGCTCCCTATCCAGTTGTAGGGGCTGGTCCCCAGGACTTACACATATCTCCTAAGCAGTTCTGTTAAGGAAGAAGTGGGTATGCTTCACTTTTTCCAATTGATGGCCTCTTCCATAAAATCTTGTAGGCATATAGGAAAGAGGCAATGCTTTCCTGGCCAGGGGTGAACCTCTCTTTTAAACTAGGTTTAATGTTAGTTATAAGAGGATGAAGAGGGTTTTAATGCCAGGAATTGGTACAGGATTGGAGATCTTAGTCTCAGCATAGTTGTGGGGGGTTTGCTGGTCTGACTGTCATCTTAGGCCCTCGAGGTCATCTTGGATATTGTCCCAGTTTTGGCTGAGGGAGGAAATGGAAGCCTTATGGGTAACTTGCTCCTTTAGGGCTTGAATATCAGCGTTCTGAAGGAGAAGCTAACTCTCAGGGTTCATCAAAAAGGCCTTGAACCCTCAACATTTTTGTTTGAGCTAAGAAACGCGGCTATTAGTAAGCTTGGTGAAGGCGCTAAATAATCCATTTCATCTGTAAATGTCTCTGTAGAGACCCTAGGGTCAAGGGGGACTCCATTTACTCAGAGTTTAAATTCCTGGGCTACATACCAGATTTTATCACATAAGGTGGCAAGGGCTTCCAAAACATCCTTTTGCCAAGGGACATCAGGGTCTCAATAATTAGGTGCTGCGGGGCCAGAGGGCCCTTGAGGCCAGCTCCTGATAAGTGCTGTTGTAGGGTCCAAAGCAGACCTTCAGCTTAGTGAGAGCTGGTTCCAAGCAGCTATGAGGAGTTGGATATTCTGACTCAGTTAGTCTTTGGTTAGCCATAAGTCTAACTATCCAACACTGCAATTTGCCTTGGTCTTTGTTTATTAATTGTCGATTATTGATAATGGCCTCTCAGTTGTCATGGATGAAGGAGGATGCCGCATTGTAAAAATCAATGACATGGGAGTGTAAGGTTTGGGTGAGCCCCAGTTGTCAAGAGTCTTCATGATGGTGCAACCTGACAACTGGATGAGGCGATGAATAGTAGAATAAAAATTCAGAAGATAACTTTTGGTTCCCAGGATCAGTTCTTCCACTGGTAGCTGGGCCAAGTTATAAAGGTCCCGCATGGTAGAGGGCACTGAAGGGGCATGGAAGTGGCTGGGGCGGCACTTACGGAGTAAATGCCATTTATTAATTGTTGTAAAAGTTGTTAAAGTTCTTGTACTGAAGTTGATACTGATTTCTGTCAACTGAGGGCATGGAGAACTGGAACATAGCCTGAAAATTTAAACTTTCAGGCTGCGTGAGCAGTACTTCATACCACAAGGTACTAATCCTTAAAGCAACTCTTTCACAACAGATCAGCAGATTGAGCTTTGTGACTGCTAGTATTCTCCATTATTCATGATAGAGGTTTTCACTTAGGGCAGCTCAGAGCCCCCTGCAGTGAGCACCACTTCTCTCAGTGTAACAGTTCTCTTGACTGTCACCAAATGTCAAAAATGGGCTTGAAGCTGAAAATTAGTGGATAGTCAAAAAATGAAAAGATGGATATAATATAGACTACTATATTGAGTTAGAAAGAGTCAATATTTTTTAGGGCAAGTGAGAACATCGTGCCTCAAAGACCTTCATGGCCCTATAAGATCATGATCTTTTACTGCATTCTGTATTAACCACCTGGTTGGCGCCCTCATTGTACTGTGTTAAGTTTTCAGCTGATGATGCAAGCTAAAATAAATTACAATGAAATTGAGGATAAAAACTCGATTTTCAAATGAAACTCCTGCTCATAATTGGGTAACTAAATTCTCTGATAATCCTCAATAATATCCAAGTAACTCCGGTATGCTCACCGTTCTTAAGTCTACTGGCACCAACAAATATGAGACCTTCTGTCTTTGTACAAAATCTGGAAATTATTTCTCTATAATTGGGACTACTTCTCCAGCAGGCAACTATAGACTTCTCCTTGGGAAGAATAAACACACGCAGCTATCTAATATAGACATAATGGCAACAGATATGAATATCTGATAGATGACAGATGGATAATAATTAATAAACTAAGCAACAGTAGTTATTAATGATCAATAAAATAGTAAATGATGATTAATTGATGTTTTATTAATTGGCCAGGTGCTGGTATTATATAACTCTTGGGCATCTCCTGGCCAAACTCATCTATTAGATGAGTTCATTCATATTATGCCAATCCTATGCTGGTCATGGCAATAATTATGAAAAATCTCTAAGTCAATTCAGCCCATGAATTGACTAAAAGTAACAATTGGTTCAGCCCAACTGAAGGAAATTTTACTCTCATAATTGGGACGACTTTGGGTTTTGAACTCAACATCAAAATCTTCCCAATTAGAGCTATATCACAACTTGACATCTAACAATAAATGGGGAATAAAACATATATGACCATAAAAGATGATGCACCCCGATTTGGGACATTGGCAGGCCTCTCATTAGCACTAAGTACTCCCATAATTGGTAAATCTATGTTTAAGTGCTTAATTATCAATTTCATTAGTTGAACCCAACTTCCGCCTTAGTGCATTAAAATTAATGCACTTATTTAGGAGGTGCAATTTAGTTAATGCCATGAGACCACTTTGCACCCAAGTGGACCCATAATTGCCATGATATAATTAAATCATAGCTATTATCAGCTACAATAATTGGGCATCTCAGATGCAATCAGAGTGGTTATGAGGTGAATCTGATTTATCAGATTATGCAGATGAATTGGAAATGATCAAAGGATCCAACAATGGGAGTAATCTATCAGCATTGATGGTTTTCTCAAAGGGTTTATTTTTTGAGTCAACCATCAAAATATTACTTTTTCCCCCACTTGACTGGAATATAAACCCTAAATTTGCCTGAATTCATCTTCAATGTCTGAAAACAGCTTGTCCTCTGCATACTGCAATTTTGTTGCTTCCCTCAAACCCAAATTGTTGCATCAGTTTACTCAACTTCCCAGAAATATGCATATGCAACTGTTCTTGGTCTCACTCCGGGCAGCAGAGTTGGGCCAGCTTCTTTCTGCGCCAACCATCATGATGTCAACTCAGCCTGAAACCATTGTTGAGGAGGAAGTTGTCCAAGTTGTAGATCCTACCCAAGGATCAATTTGGTATGAGATCAGTTCTCATGCTTCCACAACTGTCTCAGTGGACAACTTCAGCCACTCTTTTGATCCAAGGGAGCCAACCTTTTCGCTCCAGCTGGTTTATTGAGATGGCAATCTTCTGGCAGAGTTTCTCTTTGTACTTGGCCATTTCCCAATGGCCTGAAACTACAGTGCGCTGCTGGGGTTGGCCAACTTTTCTCATCAAGGCCAACTACCCAGCAAAACTCAGGCCAAATACAATCATCTTTATGACCCAATTTGTCTTTTGCTGGCTGAGGATCCCTCGGTTCAATTTCAAGATTTTGTTCAGGTTGACAGCTTCGTGGAGGAGGTCCTTGGTTCCTGGTCCATGCCTCTTGAAAATCGGGCCAATTTTGCTTCCTCTTTGGGTTTGAATACCCATGACGTTCAAGATGTTCATTTTTACTTGGCTGTTTGGGCAGCTTTTGAGGCCCTTTATCATGATAACGCTAATGAATACCTCCCCAGGATGGCCATAGTCAGCCATCTTATGCGCCTTTTCCCCAACTGGATGCCTTCAGGTCATTTGTTGCATGTTCCCCCTCTAATCGAGTGGTGGAAAACCCAGGTTTATCGCATTAGATTGTTGACCCCAGAAATTTATCAATATTGTACTAATTTCCTAGTCAACTGTCTCCTCTTAGGC
>JAKSZP010015250.1:0-29949 GCA_022478985.1 Massospora cicadina | reverse complement strand
AACGTCTCAAAAGTGGCCTTCTGTTCAGTGCCCCAATAGAAAGGGGTGTTCTTAGTTAATAAGCAAACAAAAGGTTCGCTGAGCTGGGCAAACTTGGGTATAAACTGATGGTAATACCCCATAATCCCTATAAATACTTGAATATCCCTTAGATTTTTAGGGGGAGGCATTTTTGAAATCTCATCAACCTTATCTTGCATGGTTTAGATTCCTTCTTGAGAAATGGAGTGTTTTTGGTTTTTTTAATTTCCTTTGGAAGAAGATACACTTCAAGGGTTTCAACTTGATAGTTGAGTCACGTAAGCGTTAAAAACACATCCCTCAGATGATCAAGATGGTCTTTGCCGTCTTTAAGAGCACCGTGATGTTATCAAGATAGATGATGACACAAGTTAACTTCAGGTCCTGAAAAATGTTACCCATTCCATGCTGGAAAGTTGCAGGGGCGTCACAAAATCCTTAAGGTAATTAGGTGGGTTGGAAGAGACTCTCACTCCAAATGAGAGCACATTTCTCCTAATCTTCAGGGGAAAGGTACATTTGCCAATGGCCGCTAGCCAAGTCCATGGCGGAAGATATTTTAGAGCCATAGAGTGTGCCAGAGCATCATCAATGCGGGGGATAAGATAGCTATCCGTTTTTTGTGAGGTTATTTAGTTTGCGGTATTCTATTACTACCTGATGACCTCCATTTTTCTTTTTAAATAGCAAAAAGGGGAAGAACAAGGGCTTTGTGAAGGAACTAGTAACCCCACATATAGTAACTGCTGGAGCTCCGTCCTCATCTGCTGTTATTCCACCTTTGACTTACAGTAAGGTTTGGACATAATAGGGCGGGCATCACCCACATCAATGGAGTGCTCCAGCCCTTCATTGGCCATAGTCAGTATCTGACTTTGAGAATATGTCGCTATATTCGTCTTGTATGTGTCAGAATTCAAGATAAAAATCAAATCAAATTCCCTTTTTTTAAATCAGACCATGTCATATTAGTCATTGAACCTACCTGAGCTAAATCTATTTCATAATCATCCTCCTCTATTCCTGAGTCACGTGGGGTGGCGTTTCCATCCATTCAGTCAACTGAGCAACGATACCCATTGAGAACGCCCATGAGGGGGCATTCAGAAGATCAGTAAAGATCCCAAATGGATGAGGCCCCAACAGTCCCAAAGGCACCAATTCCCAACATACCTTATAAATATCAAAGCCTTTTATATTATTAAAATACATGGTATTCTAACTCATTTTCTCATTTCCTTAGCGCTCTTTACAAATTTTAAAGCTTCAAGCCACTGTGAACTCTGGCGCCAGTCCAAAGAACTGCAGCGCCAACAGAAGTGGTGCTCACTACAGGGGGCTTCTAGCTGTCCTAAGTGAAAAGGTCTATTACAAAAAATGGAAAACAATAGCAGCCCTGATGACCAAACGACTGGTCAGTCAGGAAACATTAAACGATGGGTTAGTACCTTGTGATATGCAACGCCGCTCTCACAGCTGGAGAGGCTAAAATTTTAGCCGCATTTCAACTCTTGTTGCCCTCCCTAGATGGGAGCCAATGCCAACTCCAGTATAAGAACCCCAATGATGTCATTCAACAGCTAATAAACAGCATCTACTCCATGGGCGCCTGCTCCAGTTGCTCCCATGCCTCCTCCGTACCTTCCACGATGTGGGACCTCTACGCCTCAGCAGTATTTCCAGCTGGGGAACTTACCCTGTGGCCTGAACGCTACCTTTGTAACTTTGTCCACCCCACTATCCACCACCTCCTCCAGCTAGTCGGATTACACCATCTGGAGGTCTCCTGGCAACTAGGGCTCACCCATAATTTACATTCCTACATCATGAACTTCTATGACGCCGACTCTTTCTTTGTGCATGACAATAATGAAGCTATTATTGATAACAGATGATTAATCAATGAGATCAGAGATCATATTGTAGTATTGGATAGCGTAATCTCTGGCTACCTAGAGGACCAATTTCGTCAAAACGCTCAGCTATCTGAAGTGACATGGACCCAGCATCTCCTTCAAGTCAAAGAACTGGTATGATCCCTACAATTGCACTACCAAGAGCTGGCCTCTCATGACTACCCCCTATGAGTGCTGGGCCAGAAGGGCCTAGGGGGCCTGAAGGCCCCTTGGGGCATCAAGGGCCAGCTGGACCTGAGGAACCATGCGGGCCTCCAGGGCCCCTGGGCCCTTCATCCTCAGGCGAACCCAAAGACCCCTGGTGAAGGGATATAATGACAGCCCTGGCTGCCTTATGGGATCAAATCCAAAAGGTGGCACTGGGTTGCAAGCTCCGATTGGATGGTGTCCCCCTTAACCCCAGGGTCTCTATTAAGGCATTGTCAGATGAAATGGATAAACTCAGTGCCTTCACTAAGCTTACCAATGCTTATATCTCCCAGCTTGAACAAACTTATCGAGGGTTCAAAGCCTGGTTGACCGCCCTTGAAAACCAGCTCCATCTACAGAACACCGATATTCAATCCCTAAAGGAGCAGGTTGCCAATAAGGCTTCTGCTTCCACCTTCAGCCAGAATTGGGATTACTTCCAAGAGGACAAAGAAGGCTTGTGGAGGCAGTTGGATCAGCGGGCTCCTCAGGATTATGCTGAAATGGAAATCTCAGAGCTGGTACCCATCCTAGGTGTAACACCCTTTCCACTCCCACCGTAGCTAACTTTTAATCTAGTTTTGATGAAAGGTTCACTCCTGGATGAGAAAGTATCACCTCGTTTTGTACGCCCATAAGAGTTCCATGGAGGAGGCCACCAATCGACATAAGGTGAAGCATATCCACTCCTGTCTAGATAGCACTACCTGGGAGATCATGACCCCCATTTGAAGGAGTGTAATACCTTGGAACAGGTCTGTACCACCTTAATCCAAGAGTTTGGCAGCAACCAAACTATGGACAATCAAAAGCAAGCATTCATGGGCATTTGACTGAACAAAGGAGAAAAACCTATGGAGTTTACCAACTGGTTATACGCCCAGGCACAACCTTTGGTCATGACGAATCATATCACCCTGGATGACGCTATCACCGCTGTTATCTCTGCCTTGGGGTCGTATCCTGAGGTCCAAATGCATATGATTGGGCAGAAGTGTCGGTTCACCTGTATTTGGGAGATCAAGGAGGCCCTCAAAGAGATCCCTGCCTCGACCCTACACTTTAAGGCTACATCTACCGGCCCCTCTATCCGCCCTAGGGTCCATGTAGTCAAAAATTAGAAGAATCCACATCCTCGATGCACCTATTGTAATGGCTTTAGACACAGCGCCAAGACTTGCTGGAAACGTCTTTCTGAGGAGGCGGGAAAAGGGCCGTCAGCATGAAGGATGACGCGCTTTATGCTGACATCCCTACCCAGCCTCAAGTTTCCCCTGTGCATGAACCAGAAGCCGTTGTACCAGGGGAAGTAGTTGCAGTATCTGATGACAATAAAGACGTTGAACTGCTTACTTTTCTTCTGATGATTCTCCCAGGTTCCTCACATCACCACCCCAATTTGAAAGTTTGGTTACCCAAGTCGCCATCCGGGTCCACAAGATTCCAGTTTTCGCCATTGTTGATAGTGGCTCCCCCAAGAAAGTCATCTCCTCCAAGTTGATGAGACGAGTCAAGATTTCTCCAGACCTACCCCACTACATGGAATATGGCATGACCAGCCCGCAGTGTACCCAATCTATAGGAGCTTATTCCTCCTTACAGTTGCACTTTGGAAAGCGTGCTGTGAACACCCTACAGTTGCACTAGACAACCCCAGTTATGATCTGCTCCTCGGGACTCAGTTACTTCAAGACTACTCAGCGGTGCTCCATTATGATGGTGGCCTCCACTCCCTTCTAGGACATCGAGTCCCTCTGGTTTTTGAAACTGCTTATGACTCTAAGGCTGAGGTCAAGGCCCAAGCCTGCCTACTGGAGACTGAAAGCCGAATTAATCATCTTGAGTATCAAATCAGTGGCTCTTGAATCTGACTACCCCCTCCTGCTGTTGATGGACTAGAAGGGATGCCGATATATTTACCCCGGGCAACTACTGTACCCCCAAAGTCCTAAGTCATCATCAATACCCAGGTCCATGTCAATATTCCCTTGGGGTATTTACTGGAAGTCTAGGGTCTAGATATCCCATCTCCCAAGGAAGTGCTGACCTGCCCCAAGATCCTTGATTCAGCATATGCCAGATCTATACCTGTGTTGCTAGTCAACCTGACTGACAAACCAAAATATGTATGTCTGAACCGTCCCACCGCTTATGTCTGCCTATAACTAATAGGAGCTGTTGCTGATGTCCGTAGCTTTGGGTACTTAAGGGATTTCTGCTTGGAGTCGCCACCCTCAGTTAATCTGGTCGACGCTAATATTGCAAAGGACCTCTCTGATGAACAGCGACTTAAGGTTCAGGAGCTCTTGGAGGACTACTTGGACCTATTCTCAACTTCAACCTATGATTTTGGAAGAATGAGCGGAATTCTCCACCATGTAGAAACTTGCGACGCTCCCCCTTTTTAGTCCCAGCCTTACTGAAAGAGCAAGGTTGAAGAGGCCCAGTTATGGTGGAACTTAAACAGCTGCTCGATGCTGGGTTCTTGGTCCCATTGTGCAGTCCTTGGGCCTCCCCTCTTCAGCTGGTCCTAAAGAAGGATGGCAAGCACCAGGTGCTGATGGATTATCAACGAGTCAACTCCATCACCAAGTAGTACAGCTATCCTCTGCCCCGGATTGATGATTCTCTCCATATGCTTACTGGTTCCCAATACTTCTTGGCCATGGACCTCGCCAGCGGGTATTGGCAGGTTGAGCTCGCCCCCAAAGACCTAGCCAAGTGCGCTCTAATCGCCAATGAGGGGCTATTTGAGCCCACCCTGATGCCCCAAGGCCTCTGTAACGCCCCAGCCACATTCCAGCGTGCCATGGATGGGATCCTTGGGGACTTGGAGCTCTCATGTATCCTCGTCTACCTGGATGACATTACCATTTTTCGCGAACTTTTAACAAACATGTAAAGCATCTCAAGGAAGTCTTCAAACGTCTCAGGAAGGCCTCCATCAAGCTTAAGCTCTCAAAGTGCTCCTTCTTCCAGCCTGAGCTAAAGCTTCTAGGACAAAAGGTCTCTAAGCGTGGCATCCAACCTATACCAACGATGTTGACGCCATAGAAAAGATTTCATGTCCCCAAAGCTTACAAGATATTCAAGTATTTCTTAACATGGTGGGCTATTACTTTCTGTTCATCTCACAGTTTGCTGACCCAGCTGAGCCGCTGTTCTATCTCCTGAAAAAGAACGTACTGTTCAAGTGGCGTCCTGAGCAGGAACAGGCTTTTAATGCTTTATGTACGGCCTTATGTACTAAACCTGTTCTAGATCATCATCGCTTCAACCAAACTTTCCTGTTGTTCATGGACATGAGTGATATCGCCGCTGGTGCTATCCTGGCTCAACATGATGAGAACCAGGTCAATTACCCCGTGGCTTCTTTTAGTAAGATGCTAAGTAAGGGTGAGCGGAACTACAGCATCACCAAGAGGGAATGTCTAGCCGTACTTTTAGCCATCAAACATTTTTGGCCTTACCTCTACGGTACTCATTTTACTATTATTACAGACCACTCTTAACTACGGTGGCTTCAACAAATGAAAGACCCCAATGGTCGGCTAGCCAGGTGGGCCCTATGACTTCAAAGCTATGATTTCACCATCATTCACCGCTCAGGCACAATACACCAGAATGCTGACGGCCTCTCCAGGATGTCGGTATTAGCAGTTTTGGCCCCTGAGGAAGATTGGCTCTACAACCTGATAGGACAGCCCGAACAATGGGAACTAGAAACTCCTAAGGTTCAGGCTAAACTCTGCCAAATGACTCAAGACACTCAAATCAAGGATGGGCTACTCTACAAGAAAGTCAACAATAAGTGGCTTCCTTATATCCGACCCTCCTCTCAAACTGATGTCATCCTGGAAGGCCATTATACTGTGGGACACGGGGCGGTTAAGAATACTCATGAATGGCTGAAGTCACAATGCTACTGGGACCAAATAGTAGAAACCATCCAAGAGGTTTTGAAAGCTTGTATGACCTGCTGATCCCAAAACTGAGCCAACCCTCAATATCAACACTCAGTTATTGCCCTGACCAAACCCTTCAATGTCATTAGTATCGATTTTTAGTGGTCCCCTTCCCCCTGGGTTGCATGGTCAAAAGTATATTATCCTAGTTATAGACCACTTAACTAAGTGTGTCAAGGCAATCTCAGTCCCTGCAGCCACCGCTAAGTCTACTGCTCTTTTTCTTGTTCGCTCAATCTTCACCCAGCACGGGTGCCCTCAGACCTTACTTTTGGACAATAGGTTGAAATTCACCTCCCATGTAGTACAAAAACTAACTTCATTATTTGACACCACTCAGAGTATTGCAGCCCCTTACCACCCATCTACTAATAGGGTGGTAGAACGCACTAACAAATTTCTTGTTTCCATCCTAAGGAAGTTGGCCGCCTCAGATCCTGCCCATTGGAACCATTATCTACCCAGTGCCTTGCTTGCCTACAGGGTAAGCTATCACCGTGTCATCAAGATGTCCCCATTTGAAGCCCTATATGGGCGGGCACCTTGGTTACCCAGTAGCGTCCAGCCCCTGCTTGAAGCCTCCACCCCTGAGAACTCCAAATTAACTATGAGGGCTATAGTCAATGAAATTTTCCGGCTTCAAGCTCAAGCCACTTAAGGCATTATCACCGCCACTAGAAGAGAGACATCCCGATCTAACCTCAGATGACCCTCCTTACCAGATTTTCAATTAGGTAACCTCGTTCTCTTCTATTATCATCAACCTGAGGCTGACAGAATAAGCTTGATGTACTTTGGTCTGGACCCTACAAAGTCGTACATAAGGTGAAGTCCAAGTACTCCATTGCTGAAATCAATCAAGGGATTGTAGTAAATTGGGTGCATGGTCAGTTCCTACGGATGTTTATCCCCCTCCAAAAGGATCTTGAGGGGGGCATTGTCAGAATTTGAGATAAAAATCAAATCAAATTCCCTTTTTCTGAATCAGGACGTGCCAAATTGATCATCAAACATACCCGAGCTAAATCTATTTCAGGATCCTCCTCCCCTATTCCTGAGTCACGTGGGTCAGCGTTTCCACCCATTCAGTCAGGTGAGAAATGCTACCCATTGAGGACGCCCACAAGGAGGCCATTCTGGAAGATCAGTAAAGATCCCAAACTGATGAGGCCCTGATGATCCCAAAAGCACCGAGTCCCTGTGCACGATAATTATTGAAGCCTTTTAATTTAATAAAATATTCGATATTCTAACCCTTTTCCCATTTCCTCCTTGGCGCTCTTTCCAAATTTTAGAGCTTCAAGCCACAGAAAACCCTGGCTACAGTCCGAAGAACTCTAGCACCAACAGTATGTACACTTTCCAGCTCACCTGGGGTCAGCTTATCTGAGATATGAACATTGGGCAAGGTACATACCAGGTTGTCCAAGAACAATCCCAAATTCGCCATAGAGCCAATGTAGTGGATACGTTCAATATCCTCCACAGGAAGTAGAAAGCCTCTTCCAATCTCCTGATGTTTTCTTATAACCATGTCCTTGCCAGTGAGGTTCCATAACAGTAAAGTAATAGCTTCTGGTAGGCTGGGTCTAATATCCCAGGCAATACCTGATGTACCAAGGGTCTAACACCTTCAAAATTTAAGAGGTGCAACAAGAAATGGTGTGAAATTTGAAGCGTGCTTTTTGTGTCACAACCCATTGTTCACCAGGCTTAACCAAGACCTCATCTGCAGCATAGAAAGGGATTCCGTCCCTAGCATCCACTGAATCAGGAAATCTCTTTGTGTTGAGCCCAGAGGTGGAATAATTCAAAGTCATAGCTAAAAAGGTATATTTGACCAGGCAAGAGTATTCATTCTTGCTGTGTTCTTTATTGGATAAGACTAAAAGGACTTTATAGTAGAGTGATAAGAGGAAACCTTGCTTCATTCTGATTTTTCCCTCATACTCAATTATAAACTGGATACCAATGAGCATATTATAGGCGTTGTTGTCCAAACCCGCTGCAGGGGCTGACAAGATAAGCTTCCCAAATTGATGAGAAGGGAAGAGTATGCCCCAATGGCATGGGTGTTGTTTGGGCTGGCAGTACCAAAATCTTGATTGTCCTCCAAGTTAAGCTCCAGTTTTATCGTTTTGATGAGCTTAAAGGAGATTACGTTAACCATGGAGCCAGTATCAAGGATGGCCATTTACCAGAAAATGAATGACCACTTCAACTTTAGTGATTGTTCCTCCAAAGTTAGGTGACAAAGCTAAGACCTCCTTGAACTGGAAAGTTGAGGTTAGTTTACAATCAGTCTCAAGGTATTTATCCAGGATGGATTTCATGGTATTGATCCACTAAAGAGGTCAAATTAAGACAGCTAAGAACAGATCGCCATCACTGGCAGTGTCAATGACTTCTTGGACACCCTAGAATTTGGCTGAGGTATGGTAGCTCAGGTATGGTGGTCTAATCTACTATTTCATACTTTAAATAATCAGGGACCTCCACTTCGATGGGTTCTCCCAATATATAGTAACAAATGTTATTGTAACCCCCTCATATTCGTCCCCAAGGGTATTCTTAACCACTGGCAAAGCCGCAATTGAGGTAGGGAAGACGGCCACATGAGGTTGTGTAGCTATCTTCTGACCATACGTCTTTTCAGCAAGCCCTTTATAGTTGCAGGGGCTACACTTAGGGCGTTCAACTACCAGCTTGGCTGGAGGGGAAGGCACAGCGGCTTTAGTAAGATTATGTGAGAATATAGTAACAACTACTCTACAAATCTCCAATTTACAAGAGGGTGTGATATATATTTTAAATCGCACTGAGGAAGCAGGTTTTAATGGGAATAGGCACAGATGGGCTCACCCTCAACTGTTCTGCATGAGAAATCTCCTCAACGGTTATAACTGAAGGTTTCACATCAGCTTCATTCTTTGTTGCGCATGAATAAAATTGGCAACGTCTAGAGCCTCTTTAATATTGTAGATGGTTTTAAAGTGGCGTTTAAATGAAATGTTATGCCTGGAGAGAGAGGGTTGAGAAGCTAACCCAGTTAGCATGGCTGCTATAGCATCATCCAGGGTGGCATGTTAGACGTTGACACCCTTTGTGCAGTGAGGTAAAATTGCTCAGCAAAGGCAGCGGTCTGTTCGCCCTCATACATGCTAAGATGCATAAAGGCCTGTTTATCCCTGTTAAGTCTCTGCTTTGAACTGAATTCAGCCAATAGAACCTCTTTCACCTCTTCCCAGGTATGCAGATTGTCCGTGTAGGGAACTTTCATCTCTTGTGCCAAGTGACTTAAGCATGGAAGATTGTGCTGAGTTTTTTGCTTATTAGTTGCGGCATGCATATGAAGATTCATAAACATACAAAAAGGAAGCAATTCTCCCTTCACTGGGGGTGTACTTGTATTTAAGAGGGTGTTTTAAGGGGCACTGCTCCAGCTCATTAAAGTGAGATAAAGCGCTAGTGAGTTGCTTTTCCAGGGCAACTAATTTTAATTCAGTTGGAAGGGGAGAGTTGGAGGGTTACTAACTTTAAAAGCATCAATTTATATTTTTTTGAATCTTTTTAGTGTACAGGGTAGCCACTTTAGTGAGCACCAATTTTGGAGATCCGGCTAGTTGTGTGCTCGCTGGTGCTAAACGCCGCTGGATTCCACAACAATTTTATATTATTTAAAGATAAAATACTAATAAAAATAAAAAGCTGGGTTCTTATGTTTTGATTAGTGCAGGCGTGGGAAGAAGTAAAAATCAGACTTTCTTGATATCTGACTGTTCAGTATTTAAATTGTATTGAGGGTTGAAGGGAATTCAATGGTAAGTTTGGAACAGCTTAATATGGTCTGAATAAGAAAATATGTAAATTTGATCTATCAAAGCTCAGAAAACTCGCTTCACTTAGGCTTAACAACGGGTGGGGAACTATTTTTGACAATATGTACCCATGGGTACTGATTCAATAAATTTTAGTCATTCCCCATTAGATAAAATTATTGCACCTTGAGGGACCCCCACCAAGTCTACAAAAGGGGTGGTCCCCAAGTAGGTGCTTGAAAGTCCTGGCCATGGCTGGGGAGTACTATCCAATGGACGCCCCAGAGTCCAAAGCATGGTCTGAGTAATCTGATTGCTCGATGTTACATTTATTGCCCATGAAGGATTTGAATGGTCTTACACCAATTTGCAGGGTTCTACTGAGAATTGGCCTGGGTCTTTTAGCCAATAAAATTGTTATTATTATTTAAATCAATCTTATCATTATTGTGGACTTGTAAATGTCTAAAATTCCCTTTTTTGAGGCTTTGACCCAAAACATTCTTATCATTAAGCCTGGAGGGCAAATGTCTGACAGTCCCAACAACGTTCATGGATACGATGAGCCAGGCTAAATGAGGTTTCACCAGCTGATAAGAGTTCCTCTGGTGGAATGGCTTTTTCAATTGGCACTGGTGGCAACAGGAAAATGTTTTGAGCATTTCAGAGTGCAAGCTATTTCCACAATACCAAGGGCGCAACAATTCCTGTGTCTTGCATAATTTGCCATGTCCTACTGCTTAGTGCCTCAAAATAATAATTGTTTGGATGAAGGTCTTAGAAAGTTCACTGTAGTGTTCTCAATCTGCTTGTACAACTCGCCGTTCTTTTAGAACATGTTGCCTTAGTCCATCTAATGCCTCAATTACTTGCGGCGGTTTGCATTATATTTTCTGCTTAACAATCTATTATAAAATATATGGCAAGATCCACCATATTGGCAATCGTTGGTTGCTGCAATAAGCAGTTTACATTCTGGTGTTTTCTCCAGGTTGGTGAAGGAATTAGAAATTATAATCTTGCAGTTTGAGGGCCCATCGTTCTAGGCGCCCAACTAGTTCTTAGAGATTCTGCAGCCAGCACAACAAAGCATGGTCCATTAATACTTTAAACTTTACTCCATGCAAGTACACTCTGAACTTCTTATATGCGTATATCACCGCTATGCACTCTTGATTATTTACAGTATATTTCTTTTGTGGAAGTTAAAATTACATCTGCAGTATGCGACAGGGTGCTCTTCCCCTTGATCATCTTATTGGGATAAAACTTCTCTGACAGCGGAAAGGGAAGCATCTGTTTGAACAATAAACTCTTTTTTCAAAATTAAGTATTGTAGCACCAGTGCACAAATCAATGCTGTTCACATCATATCAAAAGCACATTGTTGACGCTATGTCCATTTAATTGCGTCGTTCTTCTTTAGCAGTTGAAAAAATTTGGACTCCAAACACATCTGGTGTTAGGGATAAAGCGCCAGTAGTAGTTTACCATCCCCAAAGATATTTTTACAATGCATTTGCTACTCGGCGGGGCCATTTTCTGAATAGCCTTCACCTTAGCTGGTTGTAAATTAGCCCCTGCACATCAACGACCAACCCAAGGTATTACAGTTGGTCTTTGGAGTAATGGCATTTTCAGGGCTTTATTTTGATGTTTGCCTCAACAAGCTGGTGAAATACTTTTTGAGATGGAAAAGTTTCTCAGAAAAATTCCGTGAAAAGGCATTGATATTGTAAAGATACATAAGGACGCAATACAGCTTAAAATCAGCCAGAATAGTGTCCATGGCCCGTTGAAATGTAGCAAGGCATTGCACAACTCTGGGGCATACGCATTTGCTGAAAAAGTCCCTTGGATATAACTATGGTGCATTTCTCTTGTTCAGCCATGAGTAAAGTTTTTTTGTCAGTAACCAAAAATAAAATCCATTGCAGAAAAATAATTAGTGCCACCTAACTGATCCAAGGCATCATCAATTCGCGGCAGCAGATAGGAGTCCTTTTTGGCTATACTTTTGAGCTTCTGGTAGTCAATTACTACTTAAATGGTGCCATCCTTCTTTTTTACAATTAGGACAAGTGAAGCCCATGGGCTCTTTGATGGTTCCAGAATACCTTGCTCCAGTAGCTTCCTATTTCCTCAGTAGCTACTTCTTCCACTGCCTATTAATAAAAGATTGACCGAGATCTAATGAGGGATGGTCACCAGTGTCTAGCCAATGGATAACATCATGAGCAAACACAGTTCAAGATTATTGATGGTGTTATCTATCAATAACTTTATAATGTAGCTATTTCAAGATTTTTCTGCTCTTCCAATAATCCTTTTAGATTTTCCCATGGGACCATCACCATTTTTCCAGATTGGGGTTTGACGGGGATAAAAATTTCTCTAGAAATCCAAATTCATGAAAGTGAAGAACCTCCTCAATGGGGGCCAAATGTAAACATGCCCCTACTTGGTGTCAGCAGACCTGCAATGGCTCTTTGTATAAATTTTCTAGCAAAGCTTTAATCTCTAGTGTCTAATCAGGATGATACCTGCAGCTGCATGGGGCTCAAACTGTGACTTCTGGAAAGGCCCAATAACCTCCCTTAAAGTTTTTTTTGGGGTAATTCATCCTCTAGCTCTGTACTTATTATAGCTTTATGACCAGAGGAGATTTTATGGGTCCAGCAGCTCAGAAGGGCAACCCTTGATACTTGTATAAATTTCTGTGGGAAATCTTGGGTCTTACTTTTTTGATGGTAACTAACAGGGATTACACTGAGCAGTATGCGAGATTGACCTGCCCCATATAGACAGGATCCTTTGGCACTCCGCTGGTGGTAAAACAAATTGGGATCTGCTGTCCCAGGATCTCGTGGGTCTAGTTTGCCATATTAACTATTGCACCAAAGTGACGCATAAAAGCTGTTCTTATCAGCAGGTTATAAGTAATATTCTAGCATAATTACTGGAGCTAAAACAAAAATTGACCCAAACTATAAGGGTAGCGCACTGTACACTCCCTCTAAAAAGTGTGCTTTCTGATCCGATGGTCCCATCCACAATTTGATGCTCTACGTCAGGTTCTAATGCCAAATTAGCTAACAACTTGGTTAAAACTATGTTAACCATGCACTGATATTTATAATGGGCGGTTTTGGGTCTTTGCTACAAAATTGTCGAATTATGTACACTTGGAATAAGAAGATTTTTGACTGTTCATAACATTATTGTTCAAAGAGTCTAATCTTTTTGAGGAAATGCCTAATCCCCACGCCAACTTTGAGATATTCTTTAACAATAAATTCTATTGGAATAGCGACAGTTACTCTTTTCAAGGTAGGAGCATCTGATGAGGAGCTAGCTCATCTACCAAAATGTTCAAAAATCTGGCAGACATAGGGTTTTGATTTCTCTGGGAAGGCCCCTTCCACCACAACATTTTCTACTTGTGCACGGGTCAGCACATGGACCTCAACATCTGGCTCCTGATATTTTGTACATCAATGAACGGAGGTACTTTGGAGAGATATACTTCATTGGGTTTGGGTGGGACAAATGGGGCTGGAATAGCGGAGATAGAGGGTACCATCTCTACTCCTCTCTGGTTTTCCCAGGACATTCTGGTCTGAATGCACAAAATTAACCTGACTCTTAGGGCAGTTAAGCGCAATATGCCCAGGATGACCACATTCATAACATCTTGGCTCATAGAACTACCGTCCTCAGTTGTTATGAGAAGGCACAAGCCAATAGTTAGACTGCTGGTTGTAGTTCAACTGAGGACGAGGTTCATAAAATGATAGGGCCTGTAATTGTTGGGCGGAATGTAAGTTTGATGAGATGACCCACTCAAATAAGATGGTCCCACTGCAACACCAATATGCTTCTAAACCACATTGGGTGATTTAAGTGTGGACAATAGACGGCGCAGGTAGTTGATTTTTAGCATGGGTACATCTTCCTGCAAGACCGGATGCATAGTGTTATAGAGTCCATATTATGGCTTTACCTCAGCAGCCATTGTAATCCACTTGTCAGCTTTGTATAACGTCCCCAATCCAATCAACACACGTGCTTCATCAGTGAAGTTGTCAGCAAACTCTGTGAGAGATTTGTTCCAGTGAAACCCAATAGTTAAGAACTCAGCCTGCTTCTGTGACATCTTTTCTACGCCTCCAAACAACCGCAGCACTGTGTCCTTCACCTCCTGGTAGGTAACCGATCTGTTTGAGAGGTAACACGTAACTTGGTCAACGCTTCTGACATCCAAGGCAGAAATCAACAGCTTGGCCCGAGCCAATCCAAATCCCCCTCCACAGTGAATTTAATCCACTTAGAAACCTGCTTATGTTCCCATCAAATTTAATTGAGGCAGCTTGTCAACGCAGACTTCTTCCTCCCACTTTATGCTATGAATATTGGGATCAAACTGGGGAACTGTGCGAGGCCCATAGATATATTCCCAGCGAGCAGTGGGCTTGGAAAGCACAGCAGAGTGTGGCGTATATGCCGCTTTAAGTACCAGGTGAACTTTTTCAGTTAGAATACTGCCAGTAAGTGAGGGTGTAATTTTAAAGGGACATAATCATCATTGTAGCTTACATCAGGGGCAGAGTGACTTCTTCTACCAGAGTCATGCCTTCCATAACATAATCCTTCCCTAGAAACCTATCCAATTTATACCCCGTGCAACGTAGACGCTCTTCAGTGTTATCTAAGCAGTTGGTAAATTATCTATTTTGGTGACCAACCAGTCACAGTTGGGTGAATGCCTCATCAAACTGATCTATTATACCTGTATGTTCCTGAAAAAGCATAATTCGAGTTTTGTGTAGTGTATCCAGAACAAGTTTCATTTCTGCATATTGGGATGACTCAATAAACTGGGGCAATACCCCGTAAAGTTGAGCCTGTTGCGCCATTGCTTAGAAATTATAAAACTTTAGCGTGTTGATCAATGAGCCCCCTGTAGCGAGCATCACTATTATAAAATATGGTGGAAGGGTTATGAACCGCCTTATGGTTTGCACAGGGTTAAAACCACTTAGCAATGGGTTGACGATATGGAGATCGCCAACCCTCAATAAACTACAAGAAAAACTTTTATATAGGAAGCAATCACCCCCATGACACCACTCTATTTATTTTATATATATATATATCAGTCACCAACGTCTATTCCTAACTCTGGTCCTTTTGCTTGCTATCCATTCTCTTTTTACTGATCAACAAACTTTTTCTTTATCTTCTCATTCTACTAATATCTTCGTTGGTTTAGTCAGTTTTGACCCTTCAGCTTAGCTATTATTCATTAACCAGAACTCATTTAGTTTACCTCCTCATTAAGGCTTTGTCAAATATTTATGCTGAAATGATATTGCCTCTTCGCCATATTCTAAGACCCATAAATATTTTTATACAACTAAATTGCCTTTGGCGATATTAGCCAATCTGCTACAACTATTTAGAGCTTTTTTTCTAGTCATATCAATATTTTGACAGGCCCCTTATTAAGGAGATGGAATATGGTGCAGTTTGATCAACCCTACTTGGGTTGGGTCCCACTCTCATGATATTCCCTCAATGAATAGTAGGGTTTTGTCACCTTCTAGCCCCTGCAGCCTTCTCAATTTTCTATTAAAAGTTATCTCTCATCCATTAATTTCACCAGAAGTTGTTTTAGAAACATCGTCAGAACTTCACAACTTCAAGAACCCTTCCTGTCAATTGGCAATAAATCTGATCAACTTACATGAAAAATTAATTATCAATTTATAATTGACTCAATTACTCACTAGTTGTTGAAGATCATCATATCACTCTGATATATCAACCAATTAAATTACCTAATAATCGTTAGAATAATTCTGCCAAACAATAGTTATCATCCAAAAATGAAAACTCATATATCCACTAGTTTGAAGAAATTATTTAGTGAATATGACTTATTGTAATCTAAGTAGCTGTTAGTGATGGAATATCAAAATTTCCAATAGCATACCAAGCAAATTTCTTCAGCAGAATGACATCATGCAAAGTAATTCCATCCTGAAGATTCAGAGAATTTAGTAAATAAAGGTAATGACGTTGCTCAAAATTACTATAAAAATTGACGTCTTTTATACCTTTGGAGGCCAAAAAATCTGCATTACTAATGATATGATGACCAGACCATATATACCAACAAAAGTGTTTGAGGCTTGAAGATGAATATTGCTAAATCTGGCAGTAAACCAATTAAAGAGTCTATAAAAACCTCACTGTGAGGTGATCTAAAAGCGTCATAGCTCAAGCCTGTTGTTGAGATTGTTAACCAGATTATGGCTCTTTTTGATTCAGCTATTATAATTTATTCTTTGGGCATTGAAGCAATTGTTTTATCTAATTTAAGGGTTTTGACTTTAATTAATTTTTGAAAATTTAATGGTTCACCTTATGTCAGGCACCATTGCCAACTAAATTCAGCTGATTTGACTTTTGAGCTCCGTGGATCCAGCGGGTTTGAAAATTATGTCATGTAACTTTAACTATTTATCTTGTTCAACTTTCAAAATTCAGTGGATCTCAGCAATTAATTAATTCAGGCGATCAAGTAACCTGATTTACTTAATTGAACCTGCTTCTACTTTTGGTTGTTTCAGTCTTAATTTAGCTCATCAAAATGAGTTTCAATGTCTGGCGGTTCCCAAAGCATCTGGATGAATTGCAAAAAAATTTTTAAGGATAATTTAATGGTGAAGCTTCAAGTCATGCTACCCAACCATATGTATTGAGCTATAAGATACAACATTTATATTCATAGGATTTACCAGTCACTAATGTCAAGGACCAATCTACAACTAATTTGATTTAATAGGATTTACTGGTGACTAACGCCACGGATCAATTGACAATAAATTGGATTTAATAGGATTTACCGGTGACTAATGTCAAGGATTAATCTACAAGTAAAATTTCCATTTATGATTTCAGCGGGAATTGACACTTCTTTTATTTTTATGATTGCCAGCCGACATTGTTGAGGATTTTCATGCTGAGGTTACTTGCAGACGATGCTGAGGATTTCTGAGATGGATTTTGATTGCTGGTGGGTTACACCAATGATAATTCATGAGTTTCTTGCGAGTTACGCCATTGATGGTTAAGTTTGGAACTTACCAATGTATTATGCCCTATGCTACCCCAGAATCCAATATAGCACCAGATCATTTAAAAGTTAGTTGGGTGGGCTGGTTAGCTATAAAGACTCACTCTTTATATAAAAATCTATATTTACCTATTATTCTCTTTTTTCAACATTTCACTACTAGATATCCTGTATAGCAAGAGATCCCCAAGGACTAGATGCTGGGTCAAGCATCTAGGGAGTGGTCAGTGCTATCACTCCCCCCTGATGCCAATGAAGGCAGCATAGCAAGGGGTCAACAATCCTTATACTGTTGATCCTGGAACACTAGCCAAGTTCCTGAACCATTTAAAGTTGTTGAATTCTTCAACACCTGTCATCAAGAAGCATATTACCAAATTTGGTAATAAACCAATAGAAAGAATATATTACCGCCCAAAACCCCTAAACAGGGACTAATGAAAGGCCTTTGGACATCCAAGTTCAGGGATAACCACAGCGAGAATGTCATGAGAGTGACTATACCTCTCCAGTTCCCAGCTTAGTGGTTCATGATGCACTGGACCAACACAAGGGAACTTATCATGAGTGTTAGAATAAATATATCCCAGCAGAGGGAGCTTAAACTAAAGTGACATAGAGCGAGGATGGTTAGCATGGTACAAATAAATAGAGATTGAATAAACAGCAATACTTGGCTGTGCCCCAAGTTCCGTTTATAACCAAGCTTAGAACAGGGCTAGACTGCATGCGTGACTCAGTTTGGAGGGAACCTGGGCGGCCCAGAGGTGAACCTTATGCTGTAGTAATTTTAAGACAAATGAATTTTCTAACGTAATGTGAGACCTCCTCAAATAGGTCTGTGCACAAGTACGCCCAAATTAACATAAGAAAAAAAAGTTAAAATAGTGAAGAGTTTGTTATAGGGAAGAGGACCAAAGAGAAAGGTTAGTATTGAGCAGATATATAAGCTAACTTGGTGGAAATTATTGATTGGAGAAAGTGGTATAAGCCCTGGTGCACCGATAAGCACATGCTTTCATCCGCCCATGTAATTTACTTCAAAATTGACCAAACTTGAGTGATCAATTGAAGTTATCCTGACCCAAGTTAGAAATATCATAATTGAAAAAGAATTTCAACACCTGTTCATCAATTGACATAATCAAGCCATTATAATTTAAAAGATAGAACATCCATTTTAACACTACATTCAATATACATGGCTGAGCATTTTGCACTTCCTTTAAACCACCTGGAATACCTGGCTTTAAAAGGAGTTAGTCCAATGTGTGCCTCAAGTCAGGAAGGTCCTGAAGCTTACTATTTTGGACTCCTGGCGCCAAGCTTATCCTGTAAATTGACCCCTTCATTATAGTCATGTAAAAATGACCGAGAAAGAGCATGCGGCTACAGGAATTGGATTAAATGGATGAATCCACTAAAGCAGCATTTAGATGTCATCTAATTAAGGGATCTTGAGTTACCCCCAAAGCAACACCCATATTTCCAATTTACTCATTAAGTATCATTTTTTTATAGCTTGTTTTTCCCTTAAAGTATAAAATACTTTGCTCTTTATATTAATGAAAACCTTTGCATTGAATTTTATACTTTATTATTTTAATTTCACTTATAGTGGTTTAAATGATCTTAATGCCAGTATCCAGTCTGGTATTAGTCAGTACGCAGAATACATTAACCAGTATGAGATCTTCTCTGTTTTAATAAGACAGCTATCTATCACTTATAAATTGGAGCTGAGCTTCCAAGAATAGGTTTATTAGAATTCCATTGAGTCCTGAGGGCAATGTATAATGAACATGTATAAGAGTTTCACTGAGAGATTCGATATGTGCACAAACAGTTTACAAAGAGATTGAAGTTTCAAAAGGTAACACAAAGTGAAAAAAGCTCTATTAAAATGATTGTGATTTAAGCGAAGGTTGTCTGGAGCCTAATCATCTTGGAGTAGACCCCATGAGCGGCAAGTCAGCCTCATATTTTAAGCAAGCAAGTTCAGCAAGATGACTGTGGTCATTACTAATGGGGTGGTATCATCTGGTCCTAGTGATGATCATGAGAGTTCTCAAAAGATTTTTAATGATGAAGAGGATATGGAATTTTTTCACGGAGAGGAATCTTCTGAGCTACTGATGAGGGAGAAGGATACAATCTGTTCAAGGCTCTGTACCCTGGAACTAGATGTGCACGATCCATTCAATGATCTTGAGTGTGCTAAGGAGACCGTCAAAAGAGCTCAAATTTCTTTTCTACCTATTGAGAGAGGACCATAACCTATTATAAAAGTGGAATCTACGCTTATTTTTTGAGGAAAGACAGTATTACTTAAATGAAAACGGCTAAACCACCACCGCTTAATCTATATGGAGAGCACTTGGAACAGAACGATAATATGCTGTTTGCTAAGGACAAAAGTATAGATATTTTAAAGGCACAGATTTGTACTATACCAGAAACTATCTCTACTCAGCCTATAGCCAAATTGGGTGCACTTATATGGTCTCTTAACATAATGTCCCAAACTAGTGAGAACTTCTACACAACCAACCATGATGAACATTGACTCTGTTGAAGAGGATCTTAACTTTAAGCCATATTTTAATACAGTTGTACACCTGGAGAAGAGAAAATTGAAGATTTTCTTAGATGTATGAGAACAGCATGGATGGCGTTAACAATTGCCAAAAGGCTCACCACATGCAATGGTGAAGAGCCGTAAGGATCAGGGGATACTCAGCATGAGCCTACAACCTGGACTATCTTGATTTAAAGTGAACAATATCTTACTTTATGAGTTTGGTAGTGAACAAGACATCCAAATATGAAACAAGAGCTCATACTAATGTAAATTGGCATAATGAGTTGGGTAGAAAATTATATTTCCCACTACTTTTTCAAGGCTCAACAACTGTGGACTACAGGAACTATATATTTAATTACCGCAAAACTGTTCTTCTGAGTTCATTGGAGCATCATTCTAACTTAAAGATGCATATGACTCTATAGGTTAAGAGCGCAATGTCTCCCAGGACGCTTAAGGAATCATTTATCGACGTACAAGGGATGTACAAAGTTGAATACAAGGCCATGATACCAACAGCACCATCTTGATGGGTTTACAAGGCTGTCTAAGTCACTGACAATAAGGGCTAAAAACAAAGGATTAGAGTTCCAAACACTTGGTAGCTTGCCTCGCTGAAGGATACCCTGCAATAAGTGCCTTTAACCTGGACACTTTTTCAATTTTTAATCACCTACCACTTAAAAGAAGGACACACCCACTAAAGAGTATAATCCTAACGCTGGTAACTGTGTGGATATCCAAACTGAGGGTGAAGACAATCATGAGGATGACAATTTGACTAGTGCAGGATACCACGTGTTAGGGGAACCTAATGTGGTAGCTGTTCTGGTTAATTAAGAGTTCACAGCACTGACAGATCTAATTTGAGCGATACTTATTTGGCACAAGCAAATCAGCCTACCCAGGCTATTATTTTGTTGAGAAAGGAGAGCAGTTAGCTATGGTTGCCTTTAAGAACTTGACACAGGATCTCGAAAATACTGACAAAGCTACCACAAGCACTGCAGCTCTTAAACAGGTTGAAAAATCTGCTACCAACTATTGACCTCTGGAAACCCTTTCAGAAAGAGTGTAACAAAAGTGGAGGTGATCATTAAGAATTTACGCATCTTGGAATTACACAATACCGGGCTCCAGTCAGCACCATCTCATCTAAGCCCATGAAGAAACTGAAGTTTATTCCTGATTTTAACTATAATGTAAAGTACTTCACCAAAGGACCAGATGTTACCCGCGCTCTAGGAGTCTAATTGACGTTACCTTTAAGCTTTTAGCTCATGATCCTAACGGCATTGGCAGTGGTTTTGGTAAAGACCAATACGACTTCTTGATTAAGACACAAAATTCTTGAAGTTTGGAGCAAAGATTGATTTCACCACCAGCACTATGAGAATCTTGAGTTGTCAACTTCTGTTGATATTTAAAAATGAAGAATCAAAATGCGGAAAGAAAACTTTATGTTTGGTTGAAATGGATCAATCCATCTACCCTATACACTACATTTTGATGGAGAAGGGTGTGAAGCAGTTAGCCACCTACTGTTAGCACAGAGGAAGGGTTCTCACTAAACTCTAGCAAAAATATAGAGATTCAACAAGCGGATCAACGCAGAATGACTTCGTCAATCAGTGTAAAGATTACGCCGGATATCATATTTGGGATGTATACAGACTCAATGGAATCCACAAGCAAGAACCCAGAGTACTACCATGGTTCTATGACACAACCTACTCTGGAGAGTTGAATAAAGTTTTATAAAACATCACTACTCAACCCATTTGAGTTGAAAGAGGACAAGTTGTATCAATAAATCTATTGACCAGTCTCCAGGATATAAATTTGTACATGCAGTAGAGAACTTTAATAAGCTCTGGTTTGAGGATGTGACCTAAACAGCAGAAGGAGCTTGAAGAACTGTTTAGTGAGTTCAGTGACATATTCAGTACCAACTACAACCTTTATTGAATCTATGCAAGGGTGAGGTCCACAAGACGGATACTGGTTCCACTAAACCAATAAAATTTATGTCCTAATGCCTCTCAAAAGCAGAAGATGCAGTTATTGCGCAAGAGCTGAAATTAACTAGATGAAGCAGGGATAACCAGACCGGTGAAGAGCCCATAGGCTTTTGTATGTCACTTGTGTGCAATAAGGATGGACCCATAGAGTGGTCATGGACTACCACCACTTGAACAAGATGACTAAGAAGGACTCATATCCACAATTTCATGCATAAACGGTGCTTTGAAGTGCCTGGGTAGCTCAAAATATTTTTTAATGATGGATTTAGCCAGCAGCTACTGACAGATGGAGTTCTCTCCAGATGATCAAGAGAAATGCGCCATGATTAGAAGCTAGAGGTTGTTTGAGCCCAATAGTATGCCACAGGGGCTCTGTTGGAAATTAATCATAAGGTTCCATCAGATAATATCAGAACTATAGGTGTCAGTTAGTCGAGTGTGATTGCAGGCTAATTTCCTAGGTTAACATTATTTAATGTTATTAATTATTAATCGTTTTAGGTTTGGCGGATTCCTAGTTCAGTGCTAACTACAAAATTTTATAGGATTGTGTAAATTACCTGCGGAAAGCCATTGTATTCGTTTACAACCATCTGACAATGATTTTGTTGCCTTGAATCCAAGTTTAGTAGAATCTTATCTCAATGCCAACTGTCATGAAACATGATTGTGGGATTTTCTAGTGGAAAGCTGGTGGATTCATTATTAATCGTCTAACTATTAGTTTGGTGACTAATTTGGAGTTTTGTAACTAATGCTGAGGATGCTTGAAAGTTATGTTATAATAGAAATCTATATATGAATGACTTGTGACTCATGCCAAGGATGAGTAACATGTATTTGGTGAACAGTACAAGCGGATTGTAAGAGAATTGGTACCATAGATGACTGACGATTGGATGAAATTCTGACTTGATGGCCAACGGGTTGTGAATAAGCGCAATTAGCTAGAATATAAATAGTCGTCATTTCATTTTAATAAAGAACTCTCTTTCGCCCATCTTATTTTAGTTTTTAGTAGTTAGTCTGCTAAATTAAAAGAAGGTGGGACTGGAGTTCCCTCAAAGAAGGTGCAGAGTGACATTCCTGGAGTGGCTACCACTGCCAGCTCTCATACCTCAGTCCACAAGGAATCAATGAGAACCTGGGCAACCGGCCTCCAACAATAATGTGCTTCTGACCATCATCCTTGAGGGTGGTTCAGCGTGGGATTGCCATAGCCACCCAGGATGGGGGATGGACTTTCTGGGCACATCTAATCTGGGTTGGCAATTGGTTATGAGGATGGTGCAGCGTGGGAGTGCCATGGCTACCCAGGTTGGGGGATGGACTCGCCGGGACACACCCAAGAAGGACCATGAGGCTAAGGCAAAGTCATTGGTCTGCTGTGTTGGTGGGTTGGACGTGGACTTTTGGGGAGTTGGTATGCCTATGAAGGTAAAACAGCCAGGGTCATTCAATCTCCATAATGTTTGTCCTGGCACACCAGCGGAGCACACTGTTTATAAAAGTGATTTTCTGACATTGGTACTCACTATATGGGGCTTCGCTGGTGGGCTGCTTGAGTAGTTGGAGGACAAGTTAGGGGTGTGAAGAGTTACTGGTTTGAACCTAGTGCTACTTTGAGGGGGCGATGGGATATTATTGGCCCCACCATTAGGGTGGGTCACACCGGAGGAATACCATCTGGTTAAGTGGGGGAAATGTCAGAATTTAGCCAGATGGATTCCTCCTGATAATATCAGAATAAGGGGTGTCAGTTATTAGGGCGTGATTTCTGGCTAATCGCCTAGTTTGATATTTAATGTTATTGATTATTAATCATTCTAGGTTCAGCAGATTTCTTATTTGGTGCTGACTACAAAATCGTGGGTGATTATGGGAATTTCTGGCGGGAATATGAAGTATTTGTTTACAACCATTTAATGATGATTTTACTCCCTCAAGTCTGAGTTTGCAGAATCTTATCCTGGCACCAATTTCCATGAATGATGATTGTGTGATTTTCCAGAGGAAAGCCAGTGGATTCGTTATTAACCATCTGACTATGAAATTGCTGATTAATTAGGACTACTAGAGACTTATTCTAAGAAAGCTCAAATTTATATTTATATTAGAAATTTATATATGACTGACTGGCGACTCATTCCAAGTATGAGTCAACATAATATTTTGTGAACAGGATGATCGGATTGGAAGAGAATTGTACCATGGATGACTGACAATTGGATGAAGATCTGGCTCAATTGCAATGGGTTGTGAATAGGCGCTGTCACCTAGAGTATAAATAGTCTTTATTCTTTTAAAATAAATATCTCTCTTTCACCCATCTTATTTTTTAGTTGTTAGTGGTTAGTCTGCTAGATTAGGAAAAGGTGTGACTGGAGATCCCCCAAGTAGGTTCAGAGTGACATTTCTGGAGTGGCCAACACTTGCAGCTCCCATAACTCAGTCCTAAAAGGAATTGATGTGAACCTGATCAACTGGCCTCCAACAATGATGTGTTGATGACCATCAGCCTTGAATGTGGTGCAGTGTGGGGGTGTCATAGCCACCTAGGATGGGGGATGAACTCTCTGGGGCACATCTAAGATGGTTTGGCAATTGGTTATGAGGATGGTGAAGCGTGGGAGTGCCATGGCTACCCAGGTTGGGGGATGGACTCGCCGGGGCACACCCAAGATAGGACCATGAGGCTAAGGCGAAGTCATTGGTCTGCTGTGTTGGTAGGTTGGACGTGGACTTGTAGGGGGTTGGTATGCCTATGAAGGCAAAACAGCAAGAGTCATCCAGTCTTTATACTGTTTGGCATGGCACTCTAGCAGAGTCCACTGTTTAATAAAGCGATTTTCCTGACAGGCTCTGAAAAGCCCTCACTACCTTCCAGCATGCAATGGATCGCTTTTTGGTGATCTCAAGTTAACGAGCATACTAATACCTTGATGACATCATATTAAGAAAATGTTTCAAGAGCATCTGCAGCACATGTGTTAGGTCTTTACTTGGCTGCGTGCATCCAATATAAAGTTAAAATGGAGCAAATGCACCTTTCTCAAAAGACAGTTAGAATTTCTTAGGCATGTGATATCCCTAAAGAAAATAAGAATCAAGACAGGAAGGTGAACGCCATCGTGGCTATGAAGCTACCAAGGAGCATTAAGGATATCCAAGTGTTCCTTGTAATGGTAATTACTACCAGCAGTTCATCTACTAATTTGCAGACTTGGAGGCGCCCTCACATACTTGCTCACTTAGGAAACTAAGTTATAAGTAACGCCTGGAACAGGATCAGGCCTTTGAGAAATTAGAAGCAAAATTTGTAGTTGCGCCAATCTTGGCATATCCTGACTTCAACAAGATATTCTACCTATATACTGACGCCAGTGACGTAGGGCTTGGCGTGATCTTGGCACAATTAGACCAAGACAAGTGGATCATCTGATTTATCACTACTCAAAATTGTTTAGTAAACCAGAAGAACTACACAGTCACTGAGCCTGAGTGCTTTGAAGTGATAAAAAGTTTAACAATTCAGACCTTATTTGATATGGGGTAATTTTAGGCTAGTAACAGATCACATGTTGGTATGTTGGTTGAAAAACCTGAATGATCCTGGTGGAAGCCTTGCAAGCTGGGCTGTACTCTTCCAAGGCTATGATTTTGAGATTGTATATTTTGGAGGAGATATACACCTAAATGTGGATGGCCTATCACCGTTACCAGTGTTCCACTTGCAAGAACAAGAGAGTGTTTGTCTTTATGACCTAATTGGGCTACCAGAAGAGGGCTAGAATGAAACAGAGGAAGTTAAGAGAGTCATTAGGAAGTAACAAAATGCACCTGGCATGTTGATGAAAATCTACATATGAAGATACAAAGCAAGTGGTACCCCTATATCTGGCCTAGTGACCGCATGAAGTTAGTACAGGAGGCTCACAAGAGCGTGGGCCAGGAAAGAGGTCAAAAAACTCTGGCATACCTAAAAGAGAGGTTCTAATGGGAGTGCATATCAGATGAAGTGCACCAAGTTTTTGGAGTTGTATATACCTTTTGCAATAATCCACCCAGCTGGAGAAAAATTCGAGCTTACACCAATCCCCCCTAAAGCGCCATCCAGCAATGTCTCCATTGACTTGATGGACCCTTATCAACTGCCTACTGTGGATCAAAGTCTACTTAGTAGCAATTGATCATTTCACCAATTGGGTCAAGGCCTCTGCAGTCAAGACAGATACTGTGAACTACATAGCTTGTTTCCTGTACAATCAAATCATCACAAGGAATGGTTGCCCTCAAATCATACTTTCAGACAGCGGGAAGAGCTTCATCTTGGACGTGATAAGAAAGTTGATAGACCTAGTGTGATTGAAGCAGCAGTTCACTACCATCTTTTCTCTATTTTCATATGGAAGCGTCAAGTGAGTAAATGGAGCTCTTTAGAGGGTTTTAAAAAATGGTTTCAATTAATTTAAAATTTCAGTTGACCACATTATCCAACCTATTGACCAATATATAAATTTGATGATTAGTTACAATCATATATCTTGGCAACGTTCACTGACTAGAGAGAATATTGTTGGGGAATCATCCCCAATGACAATGAGCATAAATTCAATGAGGGAACAACATCCAATAGTCAAATTGTTGCATTAAATAATCTAATAGCTTGGCAGTAGTCAGAGACTAAAGATATTCTTTTCAGGAATCATCCCTGATGATACTATGTATTTATTTGATGAGGGAACAACACCCAATAATTGTTTTATTGGGATTTGTTCAGAGCAAATGGATAGGGAGTCATCAGTAAACTACCTAAGCGTTCTAAAGCTGGAGGTAAATGATAGTATTTTGCATCACCCAACACAATTGGTTTCTTGTTTCTAAAGCCAACAAATTAATCGTCAAACAGCTGAGGAATACGCTACTCAAGAAAATCAAGTCAAAGATACCTGAAGAGATTAGGTGCCTAAAACTTAAGGGTAAACCAGTATAAGAGGAAATAATTCTCAGTGGATAGCTATAATGTTGTGTGTCAATTTTTAACTATAACCCCCCCAAATATTCTCTAATAAAATTAGAGTTAAACTTGATAATAACTTAGGTGTTTTACATTGATTGTATGGGATTACTCTTGGGATAAGAGTGCAAGGATCAGATATCCTTAAATTGTTGTTATCAAGTCTCCACTTGGATCTGCGAGAAGAGAATAGTGAAAGTGTTCCCTACCAGTACCAAAGTATTTTCAAAGATGAAGAAGCACCAGTCTAGCGTTGGAAAATTCAATCAACGTGGCTTTTAAGCAAAAAAACCATAATAATAGCCCATACTATTATTGTCCCAGTTAACCAATTTTAGTCAAATCAACGCCAGTAGTCAATAATCTGTTCAGTTGTAATCAGGGCGCAGAAGCGAGCAACCATTAACCGGCCAAGATTTTAACAATTAGTGCTCACTACAGGTGGTAGTTGAGTTGTCAAAAGCCAATTTAAATCACAATGTCTTATAATAATGAGCTTCAGAAGCTCTGGACGGGGTTACAGGCCGTCAACAAGAATGTTCTTAGCCAGCATCTCAAGCCAACGTTAGTACTTTGGAGGAACGTGTAATCAAGGAGGAAGAGATACTTAAACAAGTTGGATCTGTGAATAACGGCCTATGTAGAAAAGTTGCCTCTTTGAATTGGAAAGAAAGTTATCTTATTAATGAATTTTGATTCAAAAGACCAAACATAAAGGTGACTGAGAACGCATCCAGCGGTTTCATGATGATATGGAGAAAATAATGAAGTATATCGAGGAGTTGGAAAATTACAAATGTGGTTGTGCGCAATTTGAGGAAAACAAGGGCAACAAAATTACATTTAAAACTCTAGTTGGGAAGACCTCACTGCCCACAAAATATACCTAAATATTTGCTGGTGTGTCATAAATGACTCCCAAAGCCACTCCTATGGCTACTCGAGTTGTTGGGCAAGAATCTTCTAAGAGTGGAGTGACTAGGGAATTTCAAAATATGCCAAAATTGCCCACCTTTCACAAGGATAACGCCTGGCGTTTTTCCGCCTCTTTGAGATGACCATGATTGGATATGCAGACCATCAGAAAGTGGTGACCATAATGATTGTCTTATCACTGATTGTCATATCTGGTGCTACCTCACCTCAATGGGGACAATTGGTCATATGATTAAGCAAAAGCAGAGATCATGTTGAAGTTGGGAAGTCTTACCTGGATGGCGTATTGCAAATTGGAATTTATGGGTATACAATTTCAGCAAGGATGATACCCAGGATAGTTTCACCAACTGATTTTACCAAGATCCCAGATCTTGGCAGGGGCAAACGAGCTTACTGACTTTGATGCACGCTTAGCCATGCAGGCGCCGATTTGGCCCCACCACAAATTCATCAGAATATGGCAGTAATACTATTAACTGAAATAATAATCTCATAGCTGGTGGACCATCTGAAGATAATGAACCAACCTTTAAGCGCCCAATCATTTCTTTGAGGGAATTTCAACTGAGGATTATCAAACTATAGTGGAATTAGAGATGACGTTTTATAGAGCGTTGAAAAAGTTGTTAATCAGCAGAATCAAGTTGTAATGGGGGAGCCCCCCAATGGATCCAAGTGGAAGGATAAATCAACTAGCCACTATTGGAAAAGTAGATCAACGGGACAAATTGTCACCCAAATTTGGGAGAAGAAATCACAGCGATTTGTAAATGTTTTGATTCCTCAAGAGGAGGATGAAACTGCCCAAAAGTTGGGGAAAGGCCTTGCATTATAGATGTGTAACTATCTAGCACTGCAAGAGAACCTGTTCTGCAAGACATCTACTTATAATAGTGTGATTAGCAGGACAAGCTTGGGTTTCAACTGGGTCCACTGTGAGAAGTCCCAAGGCATTAGATGAGATCAAAATAAAAGGTGATTAATTTAGAGAGTATTGGATGGAGTGGATCAATAATAAATGAGTCAATTGCTTAGAAAGACAGGGGTTGCCAAAAAATATGATCATATCCAGATAAATTTGATAGAAAAAACTGTCAGGGAAACTGGAGCGCAGGAGGCCGCTGGAGGGAAAGACATAGGCCAAAAGTTACACAACAAGGCCAAGTGACCTAACAAAACAAAGAGACATCCTAAAGGTCAGTATTTTGTTTCCAAATAGATCTGTGGAACAAAAAGCACATTAAAATGGTAACAATCATCAGAGACATGAGGCCCTGGGAGCTGGGAAGGGTGGCGAAAAATCTAGGGCAAAAGGCAGCAAAATAGGAGGAGGCGGAGCTGGCGGAGTAGGTGGCGGAGTAGGTGGAAACTCAGGTACAACAGGAGGTGCAAACCAAAGCGGAAAACAGACAGAAGCCATTGTAAAACTTTGCAGAGTTGTATTTATTCAGAAAAACTAAAATACAGTAAATGTTGTCAAAATACTAAACTTTATTAGAATGATCTGTGTATCTGAGAAAAGCAAAGCCTTTCTCATCTTAGGACTAAGTTATACTGGGTTGGTTCACAAAGATACCAGTGGTTATTGGAATCTAATATGAGCTACAAATTCTTCATTTTTCACTAAAATCAAAATTTTTTAAAATTGACCAGATTTCAAAACCTCATATCTTGTGATTTTTTGGGTCTTGAGTTTGATTCCCGCCTTGGCTTTTGCCTCAATCAAGCCGTTTTCCTCATCCCTGGCAGGCAAAGCCAAAACCCATTTTTTGTCAATGACCTTAGATAGGTCATTGGTGACCCTTAGAGGTTCTGGTATCTGCCCCAAGGGCTTGTTAGATTTGGCTTTAGAAGGGCAATTAATTCCAGAAAATATGTCACTAGCTGTGACAAAAACCTACACCAGGTTATCTGTGCGAGTAGTGGATCATTTACAGATCTATCAGTAGAATTAATCTAAACGGTAAGTTGATAAATAATTCTAAGAAATAGGATCATATCCAGACAAATTTGGTCTGAGATAAACCTAAAAACTATTGTATTGTTGAGAAATATGATCAGATCCTGATGAATTTGGATAGAGAAATACGTTTTTTAATCCATGCACATAAGGATTGTGTACAGATCTTTTGCAGAGTTAATCTGAATGTTTGATTAACAAATAATAAAGTAAAATTTAAAAAGTAGGAAAAACGAGTTGGACGCCTATGGATGGGACCATTCTAAATTATCACCAAGTTGGTGAATGATGCATATATGATCAGGAATAGCAAAGATGGTCACATAGTCAATAGAGTACACATAAAATACTTTAAGTATTGGACTTAAATAATAA
>JAKSZP010015249.1:0-30051 GCA_022478985.1 Massospora cicadina | reverse complement strand
CGCCCTTTTGTGCATAGATCAGTCGCTTTTCCCCCTTTGTGAGAAAAAAGGGGACTTAAGGGGGGGGGGCCCCCTCATCCCCCGGGCGACCTTGCCCACATGGTAGATGAGTGCTGGGTAACACCCTTTCCCCTTTTGAATTCCCCCCCAGTACCTTCACTCGCCCCCTGAACTCATTAGGGTTTAAGGAAATCTGTGCCAAGATCACCAAATTTAAGTCAATTGTCCGAAACTGGTGGAAAATAAGCCTGACAATCGGAATTTGTATAGTCAAAAAGGGACAAAGATTGTATTATTGGCCAAAATTTCCCCCGGTCTTGTTTGGCCAGCAGTACAATCATTGAAATTAACCCCTTTGAAATTGTTGGGGATGATCTTCGTCATGCAGCTCCCATCTGGCAAACGGGGTTTGTGACTGACACAGCACCTTTGACGAAAAACGGCCCAGTGGAAGGCATGGGTGGGTTGGGCATCCTGAACCCTTTCCCCAAACCCAATTGAGACCGCCCCTATGTGGGGGGGCCCTTTGGGGGGGATTCCTGTTGCTTGTTGGGCCAGTTGCTGTTGCTCCAACCGCTGGAAACACAGTTGAGCTCATTTTGGTTTTTTTGAGGTCAAACTGACAGTGACTCGGCCTGCCGCCAAATCCTTTGATGGCAGTTCCCATTGAGCTTCCCTTTCCCCCCATTCCCAAATTTTGCCAGTTAGGTCAAACTTGAGGGCCCAATCCAGGCTTGTTTCATCAATTGACCAAAATTTAATCTGTTGCATCACACTGAGAAAATTTTTAGTCGATTTTTTTTCCCTTTTACCTTTAAAAAACCCTATCCCTAAATTAGTCATTTATGTTAAATTTTGCCTTTCCACTGGCATTCACACCCCCCTCGAGGTTAATGGCCATATTTGTCTGGTACTTTGTTATGTGCCTTTACGAGATTCTGGCTCACTGGCAGTTATTGGCAAAACCCCCTTTGTAGTTCATATCTGTCATACCAGCAGCAGTGCCTTTGGGTTCTGGTTTGCCGTTTGGGGGCTCTGGCACCTAGGCTGGCAGGCCAGTCTAATTCTAACTTGCTGTTTTCCTGACACAGAGCTTCATCAATGCAAGGGATAGGGTAGCCAAATTTTTAGGTGAGGCTGTTTAGCTTAAGTAGTCCATCACTGCCCAATGACCTCCCCGTTATCAATAGGATTAGGTATGAAATGGCTTTGGGAAAGGGACCAACGACCCAGCGTCCCATCTGTATATGAACAGTAGGCAATGTGCATAATGATTGGTTGGTGGGTAAACCCATATCAGCCATAGACCCAATACAGTGGACTTGCTTGATGCCCTCAATATTATCAGCATGCCTCTTCCGATCTTTTGATGCTTTTTTACCACCATATCCTTCTTGGTAAGATTCCCTAGTAGGAAGTTAATAGGCCGATGATAGGCGGGTTCTAACGCGCCTGGAAAAACTCTGGGCTCTAAAGGACTAACTCCATCAATGCTAATGAGGTGCAGTAGGCAGTTGTGTGGGTCTTTCATGGTAATCTTCGTGTCAACTACCCTTTGTTCCCCAGCCTTAATGACCACCTCTTCAAAGCATAGAAATGGATACCCTCCAGGGCGTCCACTGATGGAGGCAACATTTTTGTATGTCTGCCTGTCGTGGTGTAATGTATGGATAAAGCGGAGGAGGGATACTCAACTGTGCAAACATGATCATTTTTTTATTGAGCTCATCATTAGACAGAATCAGAGGAATCTCATAGTTAATCAGGGAGAGATATCCTTGCTTCAATTTAAAACACCTTCATATTTGAGCGTAATTTGGGTTCCAATGAGTAAATCGTAGGTATTATCAGTCAAAACCACTTCTGTAGCCAACAAGTGAAGCTTCTAAAACGAATGGGCAGAGAAGAATATGTCCCAATGGCGCAGGTGTTGTTTGGGCATGCAGTTCCAAACTCTTGAGTGTAATCGAGGTCAGGGGCCAGTTTTTTTTCTTAATGAGCTTAATTGACACAACGTTCACCGGGGACCCAGTGTCAAGGATATCTTTAACCAGCACTCCATTAACAACAACATCCACTTTAGTTAAAGTACCACCCAAGGTGGGGGGAAGAAAAAGGACCTCCTTTAGATGGAAAGTGGAGGAAAGCCGTTTGGTAGTTTCAGTGTATTTCATCTGGATAGACTGCAGGGTATGAACACACTGGGTAGATTTGATTAATTTAATAATGATCTGGTCAGCATCACTGGCATTGTCAATAATCTCAAGACCCCTCAACACTTTCCAAATATAAGTATGACGAGGGATCTTAGTCCAATCTACTCTCTCTGGGTTCAATTGGTCTGATACCTCCACTTCACCTGGGGTCCTAGAAATAATGACCAACATTTTTATCACCCTCTTCAGATTTGTTGTCAGTGGGGTTATTAATGCATTTGAGTAAGCCCATAAAGGGTGAGGTAGGGTCTGGGCTTCCCTTATGGCATGATAGGTCCTGGGTTGTTCTTCCACTTATTTACTTTTGAGGGAGGCGCTGAAATTGTCACAGCTTGATTTTCGACCTTCAAAGTAGGGGGTTTATGCTGCCTCATGAAGACAAGTTTCAGACTAGAGTCAACTGAATGAGAGGTCAAGTTAGATACCGTTGTGGATTTGGATGCTTTAGTTACACCAGCCTGGATCAATCAGTAGCAGTGATCTTCTTTAAAAAGCGGTTTATCTATGTGACTTGATCATTTAACCCATTGTTAGTGAGGCGATTGGCACCCAAAAAAGGGTTTAGGCTTAGGAACAGGCTTTGGAACCACTGGGGCAGGCTGATCTGAAGAAAATATGGGCAAGACAAAGGAAGACAGCTTTCACCAACTTAGTTTTTGAACTAAAGACGGAGGGGAGCACTGCCCCATCACAGCCATTACCATCTGACTATCTTTATGGGAAGAAGAAGCATTTTGTGATGGCAACTCCACAGAAGCAGGTTTACAGGGAAACAGCTGTAGTAGAGGCTAAATTGGCCGGCGTAGATGCTTGCCTCAGAGATCCTTGTGTGGTGTCAAGTTCATGGATATCAGCCAACATTATCAAGGCTTCCTTGATACCTCATACATTTTTAGAAGTGCGCTTTATAGAAGAGATGCATCGCCAAGGAGGGATGAGATGCCAAGCCAGCCAAGATAGCCACAATTGCATCGTTGAGAGGAGCATTTGGGCAAACAACAGTGTTTGAGTTTTATTATAGAAGCGCTCAACAAAAGAGTTAATCAATTCTCCCTCTTGCAGACTAAGTCATATAAAGGCCTGTTTTTGCCGTTGCAAACTCTTGGAACCAAAATCATCATGAAGCGCTTGCTTAACCTCCGCCCAAGTGTTGAGGTTGACCATGGTGGGGACCATTCTTTCTTGATCTGAACGATTTAAGCAGGGAAGAATGTACTTGATTTTTGAAGGTCAGTTGCTCCTTCCATCGCATATTCATAAACAGTAAGGAAGGAGGCAATACTTCCCTTACCAGGTGTGAACTTGTCTCGAATAGGGGTTTTTGTATAACTGAGCGTTGAGATGAGTGCTGCTTGAGCCTTTTAAGGCGAGACAAAGCACTGGCACGCTGTTTTTCCATAAGTGCTAGCCTAGGGTTAATGTCAGCGGAAAGTCTAGAAGGGTTACCACCCCAACAGCCTCCATTATTTTAACATTTTGTGGTGTACAGGTGCTCATTTAGTGAGCACCATTTGTTGTATTTTTGGCTGGGAAAAACTCGCTGGTGCTTTTTTACAGCAAATCCAACAATATAATTTAGGGGCTTTTCTCACCACTTATATGAAAATAACAGAAACTACCAAATACTAAAAAGGTTTAGTTTTAAAAATTTTTGTTAGGCGCCACATGGGGGTAAAAGAGAGCTCAATTAATAAGTCAATAGTAATATTTAAAATGTTGAGGCTTGAAGTCAGATACCTTAGTAAAATCTGAATTAGATAATATGAGCTGTCAACCTATCAGATCTCTAGAACCTACCTCATTTGGGAAGTATGGCTAATTGAGGGTTAGAGAAGAAAGGACAGGTCCATTAGGTAAAAATTTTACTAATTTGACCCAAGCAATGGGCTATAAAGTTTTTCACCTGGTTGGACACCATCTGCACTTGTAAAAGGGGCCAGTTTCAGCGGTGTAACCTGTACTAAACTAGAAGAGGCCAGGGGAGGAGCCTCCGATGAACTCCACAAATTTGGCCAACAGTTTGGTGCAATCTGACCGACCAAACTCAATTTGTTTGCACAATCATTTATTAGAAGTGTTACACCAGTTTATGGGGTTCCACCGGGAATCAACCAGAGTCTTTTGGCTAATATTTTTATTATTTTCCTCCAAACCACTTTTATCAATACATCAGATTTGTAATTGTCTGACAGGGTGGCGTCCACGGATGCTAAAATCATCTCATGCTGTTCTGGCGTGGGGGAGTGGACCATAATATTATCAATGTATGCTATGGTGCACATCAAATAGAGGTCATTCAGTAAATATTCAATGACTTTTAGAACATGGAAGTGGCATTTTTGTGGCAAACAGAATGAACCTGAACTGTTATATTCTGTGGCGGGTATTAATTGCCATCATCCATTCTTGACCTTTCTTTACCCTGACTTAGTGGAATGCATTCACCAGGTCTAGTTTTGAGAACGACCTGTAATTTGCAATTGCTTTTGATATGTCAGCCTTGAGTTGTAAAGGATAGGAGATAGCATGGTGATGAAGCTCAGGTGGCCGTAATCCACTCAAGGGCGTAAAGTATCATCCAGTTTTGGGGTGAACAACACTAGGTATGACACTGGCAAGGTTTTTTATTAGCCATCACTTAGCTGGCCTCTCTTAAATCCAGGTCTTTAGAACTTGATCTTCAGCAGCAGTGTATGGGTAAAACGGACAGTTGATCTTGATGAGATCTACTGCTAGGAATAAATTCAAGTCAAACCCAGAACGGGCCAACAGAAACCTGCGCCATCGACATCAAAGATCTCCTTGTACAGCTCAAGGATGTGGGGAATTGCAGGAAGTTTGATATAGCTTCAGAAGGGGTTTACTCTACAGTTGCCGTGATAACATTGCCTTCCATCAGGGTGTGGATCAGGGGAATTTGTTTGTGTGGTAGAAGGAGGTGAAAGAGAGCTCTATTTGAGGTTAATGGACAATAATTTCTGATGTCACCATCCCACACCTAAGATCCTAGGGTAAATTAGGTCTGGGATCGCTATTGAATTATCTTGAAAGTGGTGTTTGTTGGCAAAGAAGTGCAGCGGCTCATGGATGGGGAGCATAATCATTGGTATGCGGGAGGCATCAATGATGGGCGCCCCTGTGGTAGCCATTAGGTCTAGTGCCTGGGCCACCTTGAGGTAAATAAAATTCCCAGAGGCGCTGGTGTCCACTAAGGTGTTAAATGTCACCCGTCTTGATCCTATTGGAATCTCTATGGTGAACATGAAGTAAGATAAATTATTTTAATGAAGCAATTAATGGCCATACGCCTGGTTTGATATATATGTCAGTGGCCAACTTGTCTTGGTTTTTGATTTCATCAGGAATGGGAGGGCATTATCACTGCATGGGCGTAGGACATAAGGGCTGATGTGGGGCCAGATGGGTCCATCAATGGGCGGACATGGTTGAGATTTTCGATGACCAGATTTAGGCGGCGTTCTTCATTGATTCATTTCATCATTTTGAGATGATAGGGGAACACCGTAGGAGCTATGTGTTAACTGGGATGAAAAGCATACCTGGGGGTCTATTTGGTATGTCACCTATGAGGTTCATTAGATTGTGCCCCTCAGGGTCATTCTGCGTCACCAGAATTTCAGGGGGAGCTCTGCAGGATGTCATGACACCCTCTTGGACATGAAAATTGCTGGCCATCTCATGTGGGGTTTGATTGTGTGTTCTGGGTTGTGTGAGTTGGTGATACTAACTCAAATATTCCACTGAACTGGGGTTGTGCAGAGGCAAAGGGTGAGGGCGATTACTGGCAGTTCTTGGGGGTGGATCATAGGGCGGTATGTGTCTTCTGGACTGAGATCCAGTGAGCCATTGGTGTTATGATCCAATTTCTCATCCCTCACCTTAAATTCCTCCCTTCCTATTCATTATCATAAGCACGCCATCATTGTGGAATGCGGTGGTGGTCTACTAAACCAGTGTTAGGGGCTCGGTGGAGTCAGTTTTCTGTTGCATCTTTACCCAGGTGTACGCTCATTCCAGAATCTAAGGCCCATTATACCAAGCCACGTGTGAGCTTGCCCTATGGTTAAGGGAGGCTCATAAGGAAGCAATAAAACATCCTTTGGGAGCTGGTGGGAGCTGGTGATCTGTCAAAATGCTTTGATGTTGTCATTTAAACTAGGGGTGAGGGCCTGCCAGAGGAATAAGGAGTATATAAGCTGGGGTCCCATTGTTGGAATGGCCACCATTGATGAGACAACCATGAAGAGGGAGGGAGGGGCCTCACCCAAGTAAGTATTCTGGTATAGAAACTGTGCGTGCTCATGTTTTTGCATCTTCTTGTAGGGTATCAAGAGGGGCCAGCGATTATCTCTCCTCAGAGGTCTCCATATCGCCCGTTAGGGTGGCTATCAAGCGCAGTTCAGCTAGCACCCTCAGTACATTCTGGGCTATCTCGTCCTAGGGCAGGAGGTGGGTCCAACCACTGTCACATTGCAAGCTTGAGCGTTTAAAGGGGGGGTCAATTGTGCTGCCTGGGTAGGAGCACTTTTTTAATGACTCTGATGAGCGAAATCCATGAACAGCATGTCAGGAGGGTGCGCATGAGGCCATATAGACTTCTTTTTGGCTGTCAATTGGCCCACACTTAACAAGTCTCTGTCCATCAACATCACCACTGTATTAAGTGACTGAGTTAGTATGTCATGCATATGGCGTTCCAAGGAAATAATCAGCTTCCATTGGTGATACTCCAATACCCATGATAGCATCCATAGCCCACAAGGTATCGACATTATGAGGATGCACAGATAGGATCCACTAGGGAAAAGGGTGCAGGAAATACTGATCAATAACATTAGCCTGATCTCGACTATTAAACTAGAATGGGCAATAATATTTCCCATGCCTCCCAGGGTGTGGGTGAACCAATGGGCTCAGATGCAGGGAGCCCTTGGCAATCGTCCTTACTTGGGTTCAGTATTATAATTGAACTGTTTTTACACCTTAAATTGAAAGAAGTTTGACAAATCCCCTTTTTGAACTGCCAACAGCATTATGAGGGTTACGCACTGTCATAGTAGTCTCATCAATTGGGGTTGGCCCCAGTAAGTCAGCTCAATTTGACCCAATCAGAGTTTTTGGCAGGAATTGTTGCCCACATATCCTTGGGTGGTGAAAGCTAAGCCAGTTCCATAAGTATACCCCTTGGTTTCCTCTACTAAGGAGGCCAGTGCCAAAATAAATGAGATGGCAACCACTATTACAGAAAACAGGGAGTGGGTACCTTCCATTAATTATGGCGTTTTTGTTTGGAGAGTCAGGGTTTTTAAACTTATAAGATTTTAAAATTGGTCTGAATTAGATTGTCAAAAATTATTGTTTTATTAAAGGAAATTAAAAAAACCCATCACTCTACTGTAGGCAGAGCGCTGGGCTTATATAATGTATAAAAGTGGAAAGGGCTCACACATTAGTATGACATATGAACCACTGTTAAATATTCCCAAGAGTTCATAATATGCCAATTATTTCATACAATTTGTCCAATGTTCATTGAGGTCTCCAGAACTGATACAGCGGATGCCTCGCCCATCATTTTGACTTAAGAAATTTTTTTGACTTTTGGGGCGTTGCAGTTTTTGCCCTTATGGTTTCACCCTCTCAAGATTCTCACATTGACGCGTCCAAGGGATTTTCAATTTATTTTCCAGAATTTTCCTTTTCTTTCAATTAGGCATGGCAATTTCTCCCTTCAGGATTTGATTGGAATCCAGCGGAAAGGAGCGCATTTTTGGCATATGTCCCAATTTTGTAATATAATTTCGGTGAATTTCATGATAATAGGGGGTTTGGGGGTGCATGCTGTCGTGGGGTTGGGACCAGCATATTCTGGGGGAGCGGCGGCCACCCACTGCTCATCAATAGTGTGCCTCAGTTCTGCTATTTTCTAGCAGCAATGCTCTTGGGCATTTCTTTCTTTAATTCAGAAGGGTGTACCTTCCTGTACAGCTTAATAGTGACGGCGGGGATCCTTACAGACATCCAGGACTCTCATGTGGTAGATGCAAGCTCTCACTTGCCTATGGGTTGACAAAGCTCTCCTGGCCTTACTTTCCCATCAGGAGGATAAGCGATCCTCCTTTAATCCCTCTGGTCAAAGCCCCTGACCCTGATTTCATGCCCTTTAGAGTACCTTTAAAATCAGTGGTGATAGTCAAATCCTTCCACAAACTTCTTTACAGAACTCATAGTGAATGGCGAGGCTTTCCTTGACTCCAGAAGCTCAATCATTACTCTCATTTATTAAGATTAGACTATAAAAATTGGCAATTGGTGTCCCATAGCCCAGCTCAATGTGGACCCCAAGCTTTTTTACAAATCTTCTGCCAACCTTATCATTATATGGGTGTCACATCGCCTCAATCTTTTCATAACGGTTTTATTCTGGTAAGATCACTATGGGATAATTATAATGACCTCCACATGACTTTGACATCTGAAAAATTAGGACAAATGACTTCATGACTGCTCTAGTTTTTGGAAGAGCTTACAATTGGGTTTCTTGGAAATATATCAATGCTTCCCTAGCCTGCTGCCACCTCCCCCTTTAGCTTGGTGCTGACTTCAGCGCTCTACGGCAAACTCTACACCAGAGTCCTGGCACGAATGAGCTTTACAGATTTAGTAACAGTCAGACAAAGTTCCTGTAAGGGGTCCCCTGATCCCAACCTCTTTAACATCACCCTTGGCCTCCTATTGGCCTTCTTATAGGATAAACTAATGGAGATTTGGTCTTAGGTAAGCCTCACCCATACCATGGCATTTGTGAATGGCACTGTTATTGCATTTGGCTGTCCTGAGGATGTCACCCTATTTGCCTTGACCCTTGAGATACACTAAGTTGTCCAACGTTAAGATTAACAGTTTTAAGAAAAACAGGAGTACATATTAGCAGCCCCACCTTCCCCACCATTTGGTCTTGAACCCACATGTGGTACCTTCAAACTTGATGTCATGACCAACTACCAAAGAGTCACACTCAAAAGCAATGAGGATCCTATTTTGAGGTTGTGGACTCCAGAATTGTTGAATGTACCAGTGGAATATAGCCCCAGGGTCAATCCATAATGGCCTTTGTAATTCTCTTTGTTGAAAGTATGGTTCCTTGCGCACATCTGTCCATTTTAATATGTATTTTATATGTTTCTTAATCCTTATTCCTCCTCCATTGGATATGGGCTCAAACTATCCACCAAAGTCACTGTCTAAAATTAACCAACTCCTCAATGAAGTGACCTTGAGCTTCTTAATACCTGCTCCCTCTCCACCGCAAATTACCTGAATCTCCTATTACTTTTATATTCTGGGATGCGACCGCTATGCCCTATGAGCGCCCTTCCTTTGCCAAGATTTGTCAAAATCATTTATCTTTTCTAGAGGCTTTGCTGACCTCTTTAGGGAGGTCTCACAAACCACCTAAACCATTGTTTGTAACCCTCATATTCCTTAAATTGGAATCATGCCCTCCTTGCCCTGAAATAAGTAAGCGCAAATGTTCATTACGTCTTCCTATAAAGAATGGAAGGCTTTAGCTTCACCCTGCCACGTAATTTGTGCACAATGAACATGTTACCACAATTTGACTCAACCCTCATGTCAGAACTCAAATTTACCTGAGCCTTCTTAAACTCTTCTCCCTCTATTATTTGGCCTCAAGTGGCTCTTCAGGATGTGTACCACCCCATTCTGTCAGAAAAGGTGTCCAAAACATTAGGGTGGGTGTTCCACTGTTCATAATGGACAGAGGCTTAAAATATCCCTATATTCCAGAACATTTGATGCCCCCGCTGCTTAAAGCTATCGAGTCCCACCTCCATTAATTTATCTGTCCAGGTGTTACTAAATTCTCTCAAAAACGTCTCCACAATCCTTTGAGCTTATCCCCAGTCTGTACACCTTATTCAATACCTGTTCTTTAAGAAGACCCTACCTGACTGTCACCAACTCCTTCAAGTCCTCCCCTACTTTGACTTGTAGGTATGAATCCTAACAAACATACTCAACCACTTTCAAATATATCTTTATATGGCTCTGAAGGTCTCTAATATTTTGCTGATCCTCCACCAGCCAGTCTTTACTTAAGCACGCCTCTGGCTCACCTCATAACCTCCATTTATCAACATTACCTCCCTCTCAATTCTTTCATTTCAGTCTCTTAGGATCCTAAATGTAAATCAAAAAACATTGATTATTCCCTATAGGTTGAAACCATCTAGTACTAAAAAGAGAAAAGTAAATAAATTGAGCATATAGATTACCATGGAAATGACTCTTATGCAAATTGCCACCGCCAATAGCTGATGGCTATGAAGTAATGCCTCTATAAGCACTGAGGTCTAAACCAATTCCAAAGTCACAAGTCATTATAAACCCTGATCACCTCTGAGCATACTACTAGTACACTTGTTACAAAACTGCAAAGTTAATAATCCTTAGTAGATGTTTTAACTGTCCAGACATAATAGTCTCATCTTATGCCAGGCCAAAATTGTTGTTGGTTGCTAAGCTTACCAACAATACTTATAGTTCAAGTACCATCACCCCATTTGCCTAGATATGTTTGTTACCCAATAATAAGGTTTTTAATATAGATGTTTTTTAAGCATATATGATTTTTGTTGGTGAACCCCCTCAAAGTAGCATTAATAGAGACCTCTACTTAGACTTGACCAAAACTCAGCAAATGAAAGTTGAAACTATTAGCATTATATATGGTAAACTTTTTTTCTCTTTCAACTAGATTTTAAAATGTGAAAGGAGTCACCCACCATATTTTAAATAAGATGCACCTCCTGTTATGGAGCTCAACCTTACCTTTAAAAACAAATTTAAAAAATCATGGGTGGATGTGGAGTTCTAGAAACTGTTACATACTTAGCTACTGGTTCCATATCAAGTCTCTGGGACTCACCACGCTAGCTAGCCTGAAAGAAAGATGGTGAACATTGGGTTTAGTGGATATAAAAAAAGCTCAATTTAGTAACATGTAATAATTGATATTATTTACCTGTACTAATACTATCTTCGTTTACTTGCTGAGGCTCAAGCTATAACCTAAGTGTAGCTTGCTAGTAGTTGCTGGTAGAATAAGCTGCATTGGAGGATCAGGACAGATATGCATTAATTGTTAATGAAAATACATTTGAATCAAATTGGATGCCTAAGGGTCTATGAAATGTTTCATCAACATTTTTAACGGGCAATGGATGGACTCTTAGGTGATCTAAATATTTCATCTGTTCTAGTATATTTAGATGACATCCTAGTCTTTTCCAAGACTTTCAAAGGCCATTTTGTGCACCTGTAAGAAGTATTTACCCAACTTTGAAAAAGCTTCACTGAAACTTGAATCTGCAATTATTTCTCCTTCTAACTGTATATAGGGTTTATTGACAAAAAGTCACAAAACAAGGAATACAGCCTACCCCAGATAAGCTCATGACAATATAGAATGTGTGAGCCTCCACGCAATAAGATGATAATTCAAGTATACCTTATAATGGTGGGTTATCATCTCCAATTCATCCATAAGTTTACTGACCTGACAGAACCCCAGATCTATATCTCGAAAAAGGGTCACCTATGAATGGAATCCTTGACAAAATCTATCCTTTTGATTTACTTAGGATAGCCCTGATTATAAAACTAATCTAAATACACCCCTGATCTAAGGTTATATTTCTCCTGTTTACTGATTTAATGACATAGCATTGGGGCAATTTTAGCCCAGCATGATGAAAAGCAGGTGGATCACCCAGTAACATAATTCAGCAGGACATAATCAAGACATAACAGAATAATACTACATATGAACCTAAGTGTCTTGCTGTTCATTTTGCTTTAAACCACTTCTGCCCATATCTATATGATACTCATTTCACTGTAATTACTCATGCCTCTTATTCTGGTTCTCACGAATGAAGGACCCAGATGATAGGTCATTAAAGATAGGCGCTATGACTTCAGATCTATTATTTTATCATCCGCCGACATAAATAAATTCATTAGAATGCTGATGGGCCATCTCAAATGCCATTCTTAGCCGTTCTCATCACAATAAGCTTTGTATATGAGCTGGTTAGTAGGTCAGAGATATGGGAGTTGGAAAATTAAAATCAATTAAAAGTGAGATGGATGGCTAAGATTACAAACCCAAATTTAAATGCTCTTTAAATTAGGTTGATAGTCAATGGTTTATTATGTATGACCCACTTCTAAAACTAAATTCATTTTTGAAGGACAGGCTAATATAGGACATGGAGCTGTTAGTAAGACTTATGATTGGGTACAAAACAATGCTATTTGTTTTAAATGATTGAAACTATCCTGTAAGTTCTAAATTACTTCCCATCATTTAAGTCAAGATCAGACAAGCCCAAAGTTTCAACATCAAGTAATAGCCCCCTTTAGGACCTTTCAGTGTAGTAAGCTTTTAATGTGGTAGGTCCTTATCCTTGGACCATATTAACATAATTATATTTTCTTGGTAGTAAATCACCTAAAAAAATGGGTAAAGCTATCTAAGTGTTAGTAGTGACAGCAAAAGCTGTTGTTCTATTTCTTTTCCAATCTATCTATACTTAAAATGGATTTCAAGCTCTCAATCTTATATAATGGACTTAAATTTCACTATACAGATAGTACAAGAGTTTTTATCTAGTTAATACTACTCAAACGTATACTTCTTCTTGCAGCATCTTAACTAATGGGGAAGTGTAAAGTGATAATGGAACTTTGGTGTCAATACTTAGGAAGATGTTTGTGACTAATCATGAGGTGGTATCATAACTTACCCAGTGCTCTGCTAGCTTATAGGGTGAGCTATCAATGCATTATCAATATTTCACCTTCTCAAGATCTTTAAGGAAGAGAACTCAGTTGCCAAGTAGCGTACAACCTCTGTTAATAAGGTAGTGCCTAATAGTATCAAGTTGACTATGTGTTTATTAGATGGTGAAATAATACAGTTACAAGCAGTTGTCACCAGTATAAAGTATTAACCCCACTTAGGAGACTACTCTAATTAAGTGCATAACATCCTTAACTCCCTAATTATTTGGTAGGTAACCTTGTCTTGTTTTATCACCATTGACATGTTATATGCGACAAATTAGACACCCCCTTGCCTAGACCTTTATCATGTAATCACAAGGCAGAATCTAAATATGCCATAACTGATGTGACCTAGGCAACTTCGATAAACTGAGTCCATGGGAGAACTTTACGGGCTTATGTCCCCCTAAGACAGAATCCTGAGGGGGTACAGTCAAAAGTCATGATAAGGAAAAAAATGGCTCCATCTATGACTGATTCAAAAGTCAGAAAATTATGGTGAATAGTGATTTACTCCAACATTACAAAATTGATTGGAATAGATAGCAGCTAATTTGCGTAAATTTGAAACAGATAAATCAAAGTGATTAAAGTTTTTAATTTGAATCACTTATTGAAATATTGCAATCAATTTATCAAAAGCATTATATTAGTTTCAGATTCTGAAACCCCGGCATACAAATCAGGTAATGCTATATCAAGGAAGAAAATGAAACAAAAGGTAAAAGCAAGAAAAATAAGGGTTACCTTTTGAAAAGTTAAGTGTAAAGTTCCTGAGAAGGAGAACAATAGCTATTTGAAATGCCAATGAAGACAAAGAGCACAAGAGATAATCTTCTGTCAATACAATTAGAAAACATTAATAAATTGACCATCCATATATTTTTATATAAAAGTCTTTTTATTTTATTTTAATTTAATACTTGTAGCACATTGCTAAATTTAATCATGGATGACCTCCTGATAATCCTTGATGTAATATTATATACTCTTACTATTTAACCAATTATCTAAAATAAGTGAGTTATTTCAAGAATTTAGCCAACTACAATTTAGATAATTTATAAAACCTAAAGTTTCCTTACCATCTTAACCAATGTAATATGCTAACAATTGAATGTAGGGATTAAATGATAGTTTATTGGTTGGAAATACATGTAAAAAAGCATTAAAAACTTTTGTATTATACTCACTACCTAACATCTGATGATTATACTTGAATTTTTACCTTCACCTAATACTAAATTATAAGAGGGGTTACTTTTTAATAATACTAATAAACTTTTACATGGGTGATGGAGTATGGATGGTATCATGCTAGGATTTACCTTTAAGGTTAAGCTCCAGTCTGGTTGAGTCTCAATACCTTACCATGGAAAGGTGACTAAAATGGGCTACACACCAATAGTAATTTAAAGCAGTAATTTGCACTGTAAAGTATAAAAGCTATCCAGGATACTTAGATTTATATTTATCAGGATTTTATTCTACATTTTAGCCTATGCGTGTTGAACTTTTTACATAATCTATGTAGTATCTACCTTAACAGCATGCCTAATTAAGATCTACTCAATTTAATAACTACTGGTAAAAATTTCTATACAATTGAATGAAAGCACTTTTTAATTACTGTATTATATACTAACTTATCTATAAAGTGATATTGTACCTAAAGTAAAGCTACTGTGATGGGAGCTAGGTAGGGTAAGCTGGGGCCTTCACGTGGCGCAACTGAGGAAAGCTTGTGGAAACAAGAGTGAGTAGCCAACACCAGAACTCAGAGAGGCGCCCTGGAAAGGTCCAGTAGTGGCCTGGATGGGGAGTGGGATGGAAGCTAATGACTGTTACCCAACCTGTTCTTGTGGGCGCTTCCACTCTCCTTTGGGGGGGAATATGGGCAGGAAGGGGGAGGCAAGAATCAGGCATATCATCTGTCACACTACTTTCCTACGAGGTGGGGCGCTGCAAAGCAGGTCTCAGCAACAAGAGTGGGGCAATACTGATTGGCTGAGCTTTGGACCACCTGTCTACAATAATCACCGCGGTTTTCTGGGGTTGGCCTGAAACCTGGATAAAAGGCCAGTAACGTGGGCTTCCGGTGTAGCAAAAGGCGAGAGCACTCATGTCCCAAAAATGATGGACCAACCCAAAAGGGCTGCGATGGTTCCCACACAAAAAGGGCCCAGAGACAAACTTCGTCACAAAATCAAACCGGAGAGACCAACTCCATTAACAAGTCAACAGCGGGGGTGGCTTCTGCTGCGGGGGGGCCCGGTTTCCTTTTTGCTGCGGTGGCTGTTACCAGATCGTCCCAGAACTGCCAAGCTTTTGAAGCGGGGAACCTGGCCTATCCAAGGATCTGACGGTATGATGGTGGAGAGCCTCAAGAGGTCGGCCACCAAGAAGTGAAGACTGGATGGTCTAAAGAGATGCTCATGGTCAGGTGATTGAGGTGTGTGGGTTCGCCCCACTCCATATTTCACGTTTGGCTCCTGGGTTGAAACTTATGACCTTCCAGTATAAGCTTTAAAAGGAACAGGTCTTGGCTGCCAGTTTGAGCACAAAGAATGAGGGGGCCGTATGTCTTGACATCAGCACCAAGATCAGAAGGTTCATTCTGAGGGACGTACCACTTGTGATCACTAGAGGGGTCATGATGTCTCAGCTGAAAGGCTTTGGCAGAGTGATCTCCTTTAATGAGAACAAGCTGGTAAAGAACTTGAAGCAGAAGGATGGTAGATTGAAAAGTTCACCATAGGACCTGGGGACTGGGTTTCCGAAGGAACTTTAGAAATCATATGGGAGTTACCTCATTCAGTCACTGTGGGGACCTGAGTGTCCTGTGGTACCGCTGACAGGTGCTTCTTGTGTGGTGCGAAGGGGCACATCAGAGCCAAATGCCCTCAGGTCTCAACCTCCTGCATCAGTGGCCAAGCTCAGCAAGGCCTAGCGCGGGGTGCTGGCAGTGATGGTGCCCTCTGAGAAGGAGAAGCTGGTTCTCCAGAAGGCGTTGGAGAAGCTGACTGAGATGTCAGCCATAAAGCAAGGGAGGAGGCTGCGGCTGGCATCACTTTGGAGGAAAGCGCGAGGAAGGTCAACAAGGAGTCAAAATGCTCCCAGCAGGCGAGGGAAGCGATGAGACTTCAAATTGAGCTGAGTGGCGCTTTGGCACAGTCCGCAAAAGGACATTATGGAGGCGGTCGCCTCCCAAATGGATGGGGTTCTCCCCATCACTCAATTGTAAGAGGCGGGCGACCATAAGGGATGTGGGTGTGACAGAGCGTGAAAGGCCCATAGGGAAGAGGCGGAGGTGAGGGAGGTGTTGCCTGCTAGCAATAGTGGGCCAATGCCTTCTAACCCAATGCCTCCAACAAAAGCGGAGGGGTCCTATTGAGGACCTGGCAATGGCAAGATTCTGGAGGATGCTGTGACCGAGCAGCCTCCACCCCCAGCTCAGTCTAGTACTGAAAAGGGGAGGAAGAAACGTGATCCCGCTAAACAGCTGAGGTGGAAGAGGATGGGGACCCCCAGATCCTGAAACTGGCCTCTTTGGTACTCACCCTTAGGGGAGGGAAAGAGGGAGGGAGAGAAGCCAAAGGGGGGTATCTTGGTCTGGTGGGCGGACAAGGTTAAGGTGTTGGATAAAAGGGTATTGGTTCCTGGAAGAGCAGTGGCAGTAATGTCACTGTTTGGAGAGGAATCAATTTGGTTTATTGGCATATACGCGCCCAATTCTGGATCTGAACGGAAGGCCTTCTTCCAGAAGGTCAGCCTAAGGATCCAGGAGGAAGGCATTGGGGGGTCGGTAGTGCTGGGGGGAGACATGAACTGTGTCTGCTTTAGGGATGACAGGGTTGGGGCTTCAGGCAACTGGAGCTCTGACACTGGAGCCCACAAGTTGGCCAGTTTAATGATTGAGCTTGGCCTACTGGATGTGTGGAGAGCTGGCCGTGGTGAGGAGGGAGAGACTGGGTGGACTCACATCCAGGGGGATCATTTCTCCCGCATTGACCTTGTGTCAGCCAAAATACCTGGGAAGCAGGCCCGGGCCCTGGGGGGATCTGCCTTTGGGGCTAATTTTATGCAAAACTTTTGGGAGCCTTCATGGTGGACCGCCTCAAACAAAGGAAGTCCCAGATGGGATGAGGACTCTAACAGCAATGTGGCCCTACTCCGCAAGGCAGTAGGGGCATTCAGATCTTCAGCAAGGATCTTGTCACTTTGTGATAGGGGAGTTGAGGTGAAGGATGCAGCTCGCATGGCTGAGGTGGCCAAATCCTACTATGAGGACCTTTATGGCCCCTCTGAGAATAATCCAGAGGCACCAAATTACTCTCAAGTGGACTGGGGGTACTGCCAAAAGAGACTCAGCTGCACCTATATAGCAAGATCTGCAAATCTGAGGTGTCAGACGCCTATCTGCAAGGGCAAGAATGACAAGGCTCTTGGGGAGGATGGGTTGATCTTGGAGCTCTTCAAGTTATTTTCGGGAAGATATGTCTGAAATGCTTGCTGATCTGTACGACTAACTCCTAGCCTCTGGTACAAGTGAGCCGGCGTTCTCAAAGGGCGTAGTGTTGGTGTTGTATAAGAAGGGTAATCCCTCCCTCATGGGGAATTATCAGGTTTTGACCCTGCTTAACATTGACTATAAGATCTTAATGAAGATCCTAACCAATCGACTAAAGGGGGTTGTGGCAGATGTTGTTGGGAAAGAGCAGAATAAGTTCATCCCAGGACGCTCAATTACTGACAACTTGATGTTGCTTCACCTGATAGAAGAGTGGGCAAGTAAACAGTATGACCAGAGGGGGTGGCTACTGTTTCTTGATCAAGAGAAGGCATATGATCAGATGAATCATGAGTTTCTTTGATAAGTGTTAAGTAGGGTTAGAACAAGGGGTATTTGCTGAGAATGCTTAAAGCGATTTATGAGAAGGCTTCATTGGTTGTTAATATCAATGGGGTCCTCTCCCACCCCTTCAGGGTGTGTAGGGGCGTGCGTCAGGGAGACCCTATATCTCCCTTGTTGTTTGTTCTTGCAATAGAGACCCTTTCAGTGGCTCTCAGAAAGTCAGACCGGAGGAAACTTACCATCAATGTCAAGGAGTACTCTCATTCAATGTTTGCGGATGATACGTGGATTTATGTTTTGTCAGAGGAGGAGGAGAAGGTGGTGATGAACATTCTGAAGATGTACCAGAACGCAAGCAACGCTAAGGTCAATCTGTCAAAATCCAGGGCTTGGCCCATCAGCAGAACAGTGACGTTGGGTGTGGCACCAAAGAGCTTAATCCCCTGGATAGCAACAGGGGAGGAGTTCCTTTATCTCAGGTGTCCCATCCCTGGGCGAGTGTCGCCGCACAAAATTTGGCTCAAACTTAAAGAAGACCTTAAAAAAGTGGCTTGTAAGTGGCAATGGCTCAATTTATCTTATTGGGGCAGGGCCATTGTCATGAACACTTTCATTCTTTCCATACTATGGTACATTGCCAGATTTGTTCCACCACTGGCATCTTCCATCAGAAGAATACAGAGTTCAATCATCCAGTTCATTTGGCGAGGGCAAGCGTCAAAAACCAGTTACTCTAACTTGTGTCAGGATGTGAAGAAGGGGGCATCGGTCTGATTAACTTTGGGAGTATGATCAAAGCACTGCAGCTGAAATGGATTGCACGGGTCACTCAGGAGGGAAAATCCATCTGTTGGTCTCCAATACTGGAGGACTACCTCTCTAAGGCTTGCAAGGACAGTTTGAACAAGGATCTTGGTGTTAGCTGGGGCATCAATCAAGGGGCCATTCCAAGTGCGGGGAACCTACCAAGCTACTGGAAGAATTACTTTAGAGCTTGGTCGGGCAGCAAGGGTAGATTAGAGGGTGGAGAGTGGACCATTGAAAAGATTGGGAAATTCCCCTTTGGGGAGGAGCTTGGGGACTGGAGATGGAACCTCGTCTGTGCAAGGCCTTCAAGCACTTTATTGGGGCAGTCCACTGGGAGACCTCCTTGATGGCAATGGCTGGAGAGTGCTTAGGGTGGAAGCAGCCAATAATGTTACCAGCACCTTTAAGGGGCTGGTAAGGAAGGCATGGGATGTTGTGGAAGCAACTGAACTGCCTTCTTGCTGGAGGGAAGCAATTCCTTCTCTGGCTGCATTAGAGGCTGGGGAATCCCATTCAGAAGGTTGTGGAGGGCAGGATTGGCGGGTGTTCCCGTGAGGAAGAGAAGGCTGGAGATACTCCAGATGGGAAAGCCTCTTCGTCCTTTGGGACTGGCTCAAGGTGGGGGGAGGTAGCAGTGTCTGCCTCTAAGATCTCACAACTGCCATATTCCAGAAGCTACAAGACAGAGAGCTTTGCTTGATGTACTTGTCCAGGATCACTTGCAAAATGTGACCTGGCCTGATGGACCTGTGGGGGAGGAGGGTTAAGGAATTCTGGTCTATACCAGTTAAGAACTTTCTCTTCCAACTCCGCAGCAACATCCTGGTCACTGGGGTGACTCTGCGGAAGTGGAGTAAGCATAAGGAGGATGACCTTCTGTATGCCTGTAAGGTATGTGGAGGGGTGGAGATGGCAAAGCACATCTTCACAGAGTGTCCGGCAGTGGATGCTGTGTGGAGTAGTGTTCTCCTTTGGTATGAAGCTTACCAACCAGGGTGTAAGTTATCCTCTGGTTATCTCGCATGGCTAGAGATCCTGACTGTGTATGCCCCACCAAGTCTGCTTGCAGACAAGGAGGGGTTCAGGTTCTGGTGCATGATATGGGGGAGGTGATGTATGGTCTATGGCTTGCCAGAAACCAGCGTTGCTTCCCTTCAGAAGGAATCCAGGCAACAAGCTCCCTGGCCATAGTCAAGCAACAGCTAGAAATAGCTGTAGAAAGCTAGGGCAATCCTCTTTCCTCAAGTAAGTCCAACTTGGGGGTCAGTCTGGTCTCATTTCTTGCAGTAAGGGATGGGAGGCAGATCTCTGAACTGGCTGGGTAGTCTTTGCTATCTGGTATTCTAAACAGTGAAGAATATGTCAGTTTAGGGGTGGTGTGAGCCACCCCATCCGCGGTCAGGCCCACTTTGGTGGTGCTTAGATTCACGCAGCCCCAGTGCGGTGGGGGCAGTACCCCAGGTTTCATCCTGCAAAGTTGCCTGCACTGGGTGCCCTAACGGGCACACAAAAAACTCAAAGCTACAGTGAAAATGATTGTGAGTAGTGAGCAAAGCTTTTACATATAAAAGTTGATAAAGCCTAAAAGCATCACATAGTTACAGATATATCATGGATAAAAAGACTTATTTTTATAGGAATTAGGTGAGTATTTACAGTTCTTTAGAATGGTTTAGATTTTTAACTTAGTTGATTTGTGTATAAATTGGATGGCTAAGATAATAGTAACTATTTTTAAGAGGGTAGATAGTGATATAGTTAAATAATCAATCCCATTAAATTAAGGATAGATTAGCCATTGGAGGACTTTTGAAAGTCTATAAAAGGCGGGGTAGACTGCCATTTTGTCTTAGTAAAGATGGTTCAAGTACCCAAGCAACTTGGTTTTAAAAAATTTTCTTTTAATATAGAGTAATGGCCCAAGTTTAAGTAAATTGTAAAACCTTTAAAATAAGTTGTCTGACAAAGTAAAGTCTCCATTCTTAACCAAACATAAAAATAGCATATAACTAAATATAAGCTTCAGAGTATTGAATATGGAGACATCAAACTTTAAAAGATATAGATTCAACAGAAGGTTTAAAATATAATTAAAATATAAGGCTGTATAATTTACTGAAAATTGACCAGTTTTTAGATACAAAACTTACTAGGAAAAAAACCTCTTTCAAAAAGACACTAAAAAGCATAAAATAATCAAGAAATTTAAATACTTGATAAAACCCTTTTCTGAAGTCAGTGCCATGTTTTAATCTGAATTATAATAGCTATTTATAGAATACATAATCAGCACTGTATATTCTAAGTTGCATGTATTTATACTTGAATCCAATCCAATATAAGCTCTAGTTTGTATTTGTGAGCAAAATTCTATAAGTCAGGTTGGAATATGGTGCTGACTTCAAAAAAGGTTTTATTGAGTATTTATAATTTCTTGATTATTTTATAATTTTTAGTAACTTTTTTGAAGGGTTTTCTATCTTTTTTGAAAGCAGTTCTTTTTTTCCAATAAATTAGTGTGCTTTTCAAAGTTGGTTCTTTTTTTCCTAATTTTATTTAAAAAATCACAATCTCTAAATTATTTTTTTCAAACTCACTATTTCTATAAGAAAATTAAAATCACTATATATATTATGTATATTACTTTATAAAAAAATATAAAAAATAGCTAAACTTGGCATAAATATTTATGACTTTGAGAACCATCTGAGGCTTTTTTCATTTTTCTTAATTATAAAAAGTTAAACAATCAATTTTATAAAAATACATCTTAACCTGAAAATCCTTCATACAGTATATAGTCTTTGATAATCATCTTTTAAAGGTAAAACTTATATAAATAGCTTTGTTCAGTTTGATAAAAAAATAAGGGTTTTGTCATTCTATTTTTTAATGGATCAATTTATGATTTTGGTAGAATCTGAGAAACTAAGGCAATTGGGGCAGATTGTATAGCATTATTGATAGTTATTTTGGTGGAACATGGAATTACAATGAATTTGAAATGTAGCTTGCAAACCTAGTTATGGTTGATTTGAGGGTTTGACAGCTCCACAATAACATCTAGGTTTGAAGGCTGTGGGTGGGTTTTTTTATTATTTAGGAAAAGTTTAGCAATTGTAGATGCTAAGCTCTCAGAGGATTGATTGAGGTTTTGATTTGCCAATACTTTATAGCATCAAGACTAATTGAATTGTTTAGTCAAGTTTAATGATTAAGATCAAATAATATCCATTATAGGATGATTGGCCGGTTGGAATTACATAATTTTTTAATATAAAAAGTGTGGTTTGAAGCTATTGATTTGCCAATGCTAGACTTAAGTTTTCTGGCAATGAATGTTTCTCACAATTGAAATCCATTGCCTCCAATCCATTTAATATATATAGAGAATTACTGGTCAGATACTGGATCAATCCTTACAATATTAGAATGGGATCTAAGTTTGAGCATAACTTTTTTAAAAAATCAAAATTAACCAGTAGTTTTAGAGTTATGCTTAAACAAACATAGAAGAAAAGTAAAAAGCATAGACAAGTCAAATTGGTAAACCTTTTTCCTTTTTCAAAGTTGGTAAAAAAATTGTCAAACTGAAAAAAAAATTTTTGTTTGATCCAGAAAAATTTATTAAGGTGCCTTACAGTGGTAAACTAAAGAGTTTAGGTGAAAGTGAACAAAAACCTACAAAATTATAACTAGTTCTAATCTTTACTAAAAAAGAAACTGTGATGGATACTGATTTAAGTCAATAATATACCAAATGCTCACTTAGAAAGTCCATAAAAATGTATAGAAGATTAATATTAAGGTGACTTTATAAACCAAATTGCTAGCCAGTTTTTTTAGCCATAGCCGCAGAGTTTAGGTTCCCTTAGTTTCATAAATTTTAATGCTAAAATATTTATTAGATGTAACAATAGATCACATAGCAACTTTGAGGCAATATGATTTAGCCAATGTTTAAAAATAGATCTTTCCCATTATCACTTTAAATTAGCAACCTTTATTAATAATGAATATACTTGGATTGGGCCTCATGAGTACTAAACAAGAAAACAGTTAACCTTAAGGTTGGTAAAAACGTTTTATTTTGCAAAATTCACGATTTTTCAATAGATTATTGTATTGTCATGGGAGATATATAAGTGTGCCAAATTTTAAAGCTCTAGCTAGTCTGGAAGGTAGTCAAAAATCAATTGCAAGATTCCATTATAGATAGACAGACAGATACCACAGTGAGCCAATAACAAGATAGTATAAAACGTTTTTTATAAAATTCACAATATTCACAATTCTTCATTGGATTATTGTATTGTCATGGGAGATACACTTGTGTCCAAATTTCAAAGCTCTAGCTAGTCTGGAAGGTAGTTAACTTGAACCTTTTGAATCAACCACACATATCAAACTGCATAGCCATAACAATAAACAACTACCATCAAAATATATAGGATTTTCACTTGCTATATATAAAATTACTATAAAAATTAACTTTTTCTATGGATTATTGTATTGTCATTGAGATACATAAGTGTGCCAAATTTCAAAGCTCCAGCTAGTCTGGAAGGTAGTTAACTTGAACTTTCGAATCAACCAATCATCAACTGCTTGGTAAATCCAAACTAAACTTATCAAAACTACCAACACCCACCAATAACTTACCAAACCCAATTACTTATCGCATTAACCAATCACTAACCGCTTACTAAAACTATCAAGCTTATTAATCAACCTAAAACCACCAACCGCTTGGTAAAACCATTGAAACTATCGAATCAAATATCAAACTGCTCGCCCGTAACGATATACCAACTACCATCGAAACATATAGGATTTTCACTTGCTAACATATAAAATTACTATAAAATTAAATTTTGCAGTAGATTATTGTATTGTCATCGGAGATACATAAGTGTACCAAATTTCAAAGCTTTAGATAGTCTAGAAGGTCGTTAAAAATCAATCGCAAGTTCCACTACGAACAGACACCACAGCGAGTTGAGAAAGTTTTAAAAGGGGTATTATTCTCACTGCAACAGGTTTTATCAGGCCAAAATAAAAAATTCTTGTGATTTTTATTCGGTTCAAATTCAAATTGTTCTCAAATTTTAGAACCAAAGTAGTTTATCCGACGAAAATTTTGAACCTAACTCGAAATTGGAATTCAAGGTAGTTAAAGGAAAACATAGCTCAGATGTAACCATAGAGTTTTAGAGTGGGGAGTTCAAGGTTGGTATAAAAATGGGATCAGAGGGTTCAACTTTAAAGCGCAAGAGCCACAAGAAAAGTTGATCCACCAAGCATCGGAAGGTTCACGCAAATGGGAAGCATTCAAACGGAGCTGGTCAGTTTAACGGAATCCTCTATTTTAATGTGGTAACTTAATTAAAACCTACCGTTTAGTTTCACCCGTCGAAGAGGTACTCCCCCTAGAGAGTTGGCGTCGGAAAGCTCTCACCTCATTTCTAAGGCGTCCAAAAGTTTAAATAATTTTGTTGGGCCTTTGAGTAAGGCATCCGATGCGGTCAGCGAAACTCCTCTATTTCTATATCCCCTGAAGTCAAAGAAAAAAATTAATCGTGCAAAAGTTAAGGCAAGATCAGGTATGGTTCTTTATTACACCGACATCATAAGTTTATCTAAGGTCTCCTCTAGTTCAAAACTTTTGAACTTCTGTTTGGCCTTAGATTTATATGTAATGTGGTTTGGAACAAAACAGATACCCTATAGTGCTAATTTAATCAGTGACGGGATTTAAGAATTCATTTGGAGTTTGGGCCTATGCTGTCCTTATGAATTTAAAATTTGTGTATTTTATATCTCTTTGCAGCCTTTTGGACCAAGTTGTTAAGCAACTGGATTCTATACGATAAACGCCACAATTTTTTGCCACGGGAAAGCACTTACAAAGAAAAAACAACTTTCATCTAGTACTAAAAAAAGAAAAAACACCTTTAAGCCAATTTAAATTTTAGTGGTTTTTAATTAAGAGAAGCTTGAAGCTCATTTTCTGCATCTTACAGAAAGCATACTTACTATCACATTAGAAATCGGTTTATATGACTGGGGGAAGAATAGATATTGCACGATGGAATGGGGAACTAGGCCCGGCGTTGATACCTTACCACGGATCAGTTACGGCTTGACTTCTAGGCAAGAGTTCATTGATAAATCTGAGCGGCCCAATTTACCAGTTATAATTCATGGTTTGACTAAACTATGGCCCGCACACGTTCATTGAAATCGCCGAGGTATTGTTTTTACTATCCCCTATTCGGAGATGAGGCGCCTCACGATGATAGCCCGCTATATGTGTTTGATTCCGCTTTCAGTAAAAGCCTCTATTTCAAGCAGCCTAGGCCATCCAAACTAAGCAAACTTGATAAACCGATGGGGCTGGCTAAAGCCAGACTTCTGGATGATTTCTTTGTACCCAAATGCTTTGATATTGACCTGTTTAGGTCGGCTGGATCAAGGCGTCCTCCACACCGTTGGTTAGTTATGGGGGTGGCGCTGAAATGATTACACAGTACGCTCACTCTATAACTATATTCTAACCTTCCAAAGTATCCATATGATCCTTTGGGTAAGCGTTTGATTCGTTGGTGAGGTTTTGATCTGAACCAGGGACCAGTGCATGGAATGCGCTGATCAGAGGGCACAAGAGGTACCCTTCAATTATATTTGAGGTTAATTTTACAGGTGGGCCCCCTTTTCCCACAACACACCCCGCAGCTTGATTGATCCCCCAAGAGAAAGCGGCGAGGCAGAAGGGATCGTGGTTTGCAAAAGTGTTTCCAAGATTTCGTTTTCCAGCTACCAAACTCAAGCAGGCTGACACCTGAACAGTTTGGGGATCCAATTTTGGACCCAACTTTAGGCCAATGTCTTGGGTATGGTTGAGGCCTTACAGCGGCCAGGTGAAACTATATTTGTTCCTGGTGGATGGGCGCATGTGGTTATTAATTTAGGTTGGTTCTCCTTAGCTACGCATACTTAGTTTTGGTTTAGACTTCACTATTGCCATCACTCAGGAACTTTTGTTCGCCAACGAACTTGGAGTATGTATACCTCAAGGCTAGATTCTCACGCCCCAAATTTACCGCCAAGCTACTTTTAAAACTTGAATGGTTGGCCAGCTTATCCCCTAAGGATATCCAACCTCCCTACAATTACTATCCGCCCATATTTTATCGGAGGCTGGTTGAGGATATTCATACCCTCCAATATGTTCCAGCCCTATTTACTTCCTCTGAGGGTTCATCTTCCTCCTCTGATTCTGATTCTTAGCCCAACCTATTAAAATATTGTTTTAGTAGAGATGCTGTAACTGGAACCAATACTGTGCTACCCCTTGCTTAAACTATCTGTTTAATTCCATTTGTATCGCTTAAAATGGTTTACATTTAATTGCATATGCTAGCAATTGCCCAACTCAAGTTTAGAATTATGCTTAGGGTTATAGGATTGGGATATAATATGTGAAGTGGTTGAGCTTAAAAATTGACAAATTTGGCCTGTGTGCTATACTAACATTACATTATTTGATTTTAGTTTACCTTCTCATTATTAAGCTAAATTGGTGTTTGATCCGCCAATTTAGGAAACTGGGCGCCAATATTTCTAGGGCATGGTCAAATGACTATACCTTTATACTTTTTTAATTTTTTTTCTACTCGCTGTGGTGTCTGTTTATGTGGTGGAATCTTGCTATTGATTTTCAACTACCTTCCAGACTAGCTAAGCTTTGAAATTTGGCGCAATCATGTATCTTTCATGACAATACAATAATCCATTAATAAAATTTAAAATGTCTTAAAACGTTTTCTTTAATTATAAGCTTGTTTAAAAATTCAACTCACTTAAATGCCCACCTTTCAGTTTATCAAAATGTAATAGCATTTTTATAGTTTTAAATATCACTTTCTCAAAATACAATGAGATTTTTTATAATTTTGAATATCAGTTTCTCAACATGTATTGATGATTTTAATAGTTTTAGATATCAGTTTTTTGTTACTATATTTAATTAGCTATAGTTTAAACAAATATTTACTATACATCTTAGTTATCCACCTAAGGCTGTAATGAACAAATTACTTACTCACCAGGTTAGGCAGTAAACCTAATAATGTAACATTCTAAGCTAGTGTATAGTTTGGTGGGACTGGGATTCTCTCAAAATAAACTGGTTAGGAGTACTGGCAGCACACAAATATTCTGGAACCTAAGTTCAACTAAATGATTAGGTTCCTGATCCAAAAGTACAATCTGCCCCAAATTTCTAGTTATTTTAAAACTGATAAATTATGATTGCTTTAATATATTAGAAAGCCCAGAATAGATAAAAACTCCATTTATTTAGTAACCAGAATAAAACTATCTATATATAGCTTTATTTTTGAAGATGTTAAGAACAACTAATATAGGAAGTATATTGTGGTTAAAATAGTTAAAGGGGATTGGTGGGGTTGAAATACTTTAAAATTAAATGGTTTAATAACATTAGCCTATGGATCCGATAAAGCTTATAATGACACCTTATTGCCATACATGCTGTTGTAAAACTGCAAGATTGCCAATCTAGTGGTGGTTGTTCTTTACCTTGACCTATCCCTTTAGCCATTTATTCTTTTTTTAGATGCTTTCCCGTTGAGACCCTAAAAACCCTTTTCCCTTGAATATTTTTTGATTAATCAGATATAAAGCCTGCTCACAAATTACAATGATATAATGAAAACACTTTGCATCTACTTTTCTTGTTTGTAATTCTTGGGATTAATCCCCACCTAGCCATATCCAATATTCTGGGTGAATGCACTGCTGCTCAAGCCTATCAATGATGATGCTGAAACCAGATAAAGTGAAAATCTGAGGTATTGCCCAAACCACCTGTTGTGATGAATTCAGGATTTCTGAGCTCTCATGACAAAGTGGTGATCCTGACAGGGATGACACCCTGGAACCTGCACTATCTGACCGGGTAGCCTTGACCTTGGAAGAATATGCTGCCAAAGGACCACATCTTGAAGAAAATCATGTTGCTACCACAAAGCTCAAATAAGATTTTTGATGAGTTACTGAATGTAGAATCCTTAAAAACACCCAAAACTCAAGTCACTACCCCAAAGCCACAAAAATAACTTTGATTTGATGATTGCAAATAAAACCCCACAAACCCAATTTCAACCTATTAATAAATAAGTTTCAGATTGTCTCCCTTGCCCAATCAACCCATGATCATCCACCTTCCCAATTCAACTCTTACCTACGCATCAAAATTTTCCAACATATCCAATTTCTGGATATCTCCAGGATCAAGAAAAATAATAATTGCTTCAAATGATCCAGAATTGTGAAGACAATATCAAGCAGAATGAAGCAAACATTTCTTTATCAAATTTGGGGCAGCATTACATTGACGTTGAGGACACTTAAACCAATCACCCAATGGCCCTATTGACTACCTCAAGCTTTGAACACTTTGTTGAGACTAAAAGGGACTCACCAGTGAAACATTTGATCATTCAGTCACAATGGGCGTTTCTAATGGTTATGGTGCCCAAGAAAACTGGAAGCTCCAGATATGTGTTGACTATATCCTGTTGAACAAGATTATGAATAAGATATTTATCCCCTGCCTCTAATTATTAACATTTTCAGTACCATAGGAGCCAAATATTTACCAATATCAACCTCTTCCCTGGATACTACCAGTTAAGCACACATGACCAAATAATGATTGAGAAAAATAATGTCATCTCAAATATGGTCAGTTTGAGTACACTCCAAATTTCTTTTAGACTTATTGGAGCCCCACAAACCTTTTAAAAATCATGGATGGCCTATTCTATAATCTTCTTAACTAATGCGTAACTGTTTATCTTGATGACATTACAGTTTATTCCTACAACTTTAAGAAACATCTTCAAGACCCAAAGATGTTTTTTAATGGAAACAAAAAAAGGCCAACCTCAGCATTGATGGATATAAACTGTTCATACACACCAGAGAGCTCAAAATGTTAGATCACACATACTTTTAATAATAAACAGGTTTTATGCCAATATATGACAAACAGTTAGCAGCACCAGCCATGTCACTGACCACATGACTGATAATCCACAGGAGAACCACCCTCCAACCCGCATGCCATTTCAGAATTCTTGACATACCTGTGGACTAAAGTTCCGTTGATGCTGCAAGCAAGCAAGAAGGGGCTCAGCCCCAAGATAGTACCTGAAAATGAGGCCAATGCCTGGCCTAGCTCACTTATTGAGTTCATCATTCTGATTGTTCTAACCAAAATTTCAATTAAAATAAAACTAAATTTAAAACAATCAATCTGAAATTTTATTATACTTTTCCTTTTGAAAAAATGAAATTATATTTACAGTTGCTGTTCCCTCATTTTTAAAGCATTTTGATAGTTTAAATTATTAAAATCCTAGATTAGGCTTTCAAGTGACATCCAAATTATTGCTTGCAAAAGTCTCATATCCCATAATAAAAATTTGGAGGTTTCAAGACACCAGTCATTCAATACTCTGATCAATCCTCAATCTAAAATCCCTGAATTCTTACCTACAATTTCCATCTCTAGTGGTTTTTCTGATTGGTCCAACTTTCCAAATCTGACCTTTGAATCTGTGTGCAAATTTAAACCAATATTCACAAGGTCAATGAGCAGAATCAGGCTGGCCCCAATCCAAACACATCACCCTACGAATCCAGAAACTTTCTGATCTTCTCAGGCAGCATGCACTCCTGGTGTTTGCCAGGTCACCTCCTTCACTGGATATCCTTTCCATTTTACCAGAAATTTCTGGTGACACCTGACCCAACGCTCCCTCGGAATTTGCTTGTTCACATATTCCTGGTTGTCCTTCTTCCCATGGGTTCAGTGGCCCAGGCACTCTGGTCCCTGCCCCCAGAATCCTCAAAGTTGTGAACCATGGATAACTGAATGAGCCTCAATCCTTCCAGGAGGTCCAATTCAAATGCCACCTTGTTAACAACCCAAATCACCCTATAGGCCTAATAACTTCAGTCCAAGTTTCTGGCTCTTTACTGGTACTGCATAATTCTTTGTTGCCACCAATACCAAATCCCCTGGAGCAAACAATGGGTCTGGCGCTCTTTGTCAATCTGCATACCATTTTTGCCATACTGTGGTGCGCTCCTGGTTGTTTTGCAATTTTCTTCCAATTTTGGTCATTCTTTGGGATAATTCGTTTACCCCCTGGCATACTCCACCGTTTGATCCCCCATCCAACGCTG
>JAKSZP010015248.1:0-30118 GCA_022478985.1 Massospora cicadina | reverse complement strand
ATATCATTGATATCCACAATATTATTTGAAATTGGGCAGGAGATGGGCCAATCATGGTAGCAGATTTGGGAGCACTAATACCTCCAACATTCTTTTTCTTAAGTTGAGAAAGAGAATGTCTGACAGCTGAGTAAAGCTTAATGGAACTACAGCGTTACCAAGAGGGAGCGCCTGGATGTCTTGCTAGCCATCAAACATTTCCAGCTTTATCTCTACATACTCATTTTACTATTATACAGACCACTCCTCGCTCTGGTGGCTCCAGCAAATGAAGGACCTAGATGGCCAATCAGCTAGGTGGGCTTTACGACTGCAGAGCTATTATTTCACCATTGTCCATCATGCCAAAGTGATTCACCAAAACGCTGATGGCCTCTCCAGGATGCCATGGCTAGCAGCGTTACCCCCAAGGAGTACTGGCTGTATGATCTAATGGCTGACCTGATCAGGTGGTTGGAAACACCTGAGTTTAAAGCTGAACTCTGAAGGATGACTCGAGACACTCAAATTAAGGATGGGCTGCTTTATAAGAATATCAATAAGAAGTGGCTCCCTTATATCTGCCCCTCCTCCCAAACTGATGTTATTTTAGAGGGCCATTCCACTGTGGGACATGGGGCCGTTAAGAAGACTCACGAATGGCTGAAGTTATGATGCTACTGGGACCAAAAGGTAGAAATTATCCAAGAGGACCTGGAAGCATGTATGACTTGCTGATCTCACGGCTAAGCCAATTTTCAATTCCAACATTTGGTTGTTGCCCTGACTGGGCCCTTCAATGTAATTAGCATTGAATTGGTGGGCCCTCTTCCCACTGGTTTGTATGGCCATAAGTATATTATCCTAGACGTGGACCACTTAACCAAGTGGGTTGAAGCAATTTTGGTCCCAGCTGCCACTGCCAAAGTCACAGCCCTCTTCCTCGTTCAATCCATTTTCATCCAGCATGGGTGCCCCCAAACCTTACTTTTGGACAATGGATTGAACTTCACCTCAAAGGTAGTACAAGAACTTACCTCGCTATTTGGAACTACCCAGAGTTTTGCTGCCCCTTACAACCCCTCTACTAATGGGGCGGTAGAACGCATTAATGCAACTCTTATTTACATTCTACTAAATTAGCTGCCTTAGATACTGCTCGTTGGAACCATTACCTACCCAGCGCTTTGCTTGCCTAGAGGGTAAGCTACAACTGAGTCATCAAGATGTCCCCATTTGAAGCCCTATATGGGCGGGCACCTTGTTTAACAAATAGCATCCATCCATTACTTGAGACCTCCACACCTGAGAACTCTGAATTAACTATGAGGCCTTAGCCAAAGAAATTGTCTGGCTTCAAGCCCTAGCCACCCAAGGCATTGTCACCACTGCTGGAAAAGAGACATCCCAATTTAATCTCGGACAACCCTCCTTATCAATTTTAAATTAGGTGACCTTGTTCTCTTATATCACCATCAACCTGGAGGCTGACGAAATAAGCTACGCGTTCTTTGGTTTTGACCCTACAATGTCATTCATAGGGTGAAGTCTGAGTACTCCATTGCCAACGTCAATTAAGAGACCTTAGTCAAATTGGGTACATGGTCAGTTCCTTTGGCCATATTCCCCCTTCTGACAGGATCTTGAGGGGGGCGTTGTCAGGATTTGAGATACTAAATGAATCGAATTCCCCATTTCTATATTGAGCTGTACCAAATCAGTTCCTGAACCTATCCAAACAAATTTGACTTCAAGATCCTCCTCCACAATTCCTGAGTCACGTGGGGCAGTGTTTGCACCAATTTGGTCAAATGTGTGGCAAAATTGATTGAGGATGCCCACGAGGCAGCAAATCTGGAAGATCAGAAAAGATCCTGAATGGATGGGGCCATGACGATCCCTGAGGCACTGTGTCCCCACTCACCCTATAAATATTGAAACCTTTTAAACATGATAAAATATTCAATATTCTAACCAATTTTTTGCTTCCTTATCGACCTTTTCTGCAAATTTTCAGCTTCAATACACCTTCAGACCTCAGCGACAGTCTAGAGAACTGTAGCGCTGACACTATCAGTGATTATAAGTGTTTTGCAGACTGAAAACACTTACTAGTTCATGAAATTATGGTGGAGTCCTATGTCATGTTGGATACCTATCACGTGTGGATGCAGGTGCCCTCCCATAAATTTGCAAGCAAACGTTCCATGCCCCATGTGGTGGAGGAATATCTGGGCAACAGCGCCTTCTGTTTGATGCTCTTGGACCACTGGAAGAAGCACCCATGTCTTATGTATCACAGTTGTCCCCATTTAAAGAAATAATTCTGGAAGAATATGATCCCATTGTGGTGAAAGGCTAAGAAGAGGCTGAGATCAATGCATTCTTGGTTTCCCAGAGATTTTTCTGTTTAGTCCAATATCTTATAGCATAAAGGGGTTCCTAGAATATGAGTATATTAGGTTCACCACCTGAGGTTGCACCAATTGTGGTGAGTTGGTAGAGGTCTTTCATGCTGTGCGCCCTAATGCTCCTTGTCCCCCCTGAAGGTTTCCACACTTCTGGAAATTAAGCTCCTGAAGGCCCATAAAAACGTTGCCTCACCCAAGTTCCTGATGGCGGCGCTCCCCCTGTTCAAAGAGGAAAGGATAATGTAAGTCCAAGGGAGCGCCCCCCTGTACCTCAAGTATGGGTTATCCCATTTTACACTAAAAAGGGGGCCAAGAAGGCGGCTATACCCTCATCGCTCAGAGCAATTTAGCCCATGTGGCATATGAGAGGTGGGTGATGGCATACCCCCTTAAGGTTTCCCCCTTCCCCCTATCTGACCATGCAAGAACTACTCCAGCATATTAGGGGGGTGTGCGTGGAGGTGGAGGCAGTGAAAGGACACCAGCTGAAGGGTAATGGCACGTGTGTATCCTCAGCAACAACCTTAGGGTCCATCAAAGAGGCAAAAAGTCAAAATCAATTAGGGGGTCCAACTTCAGTGAAAATTTTAGGATCTGCTGAAGAGATAAAAAATATGGATAAATCAAGAGTTCTGAAACCAGTGAAGTTGAGGCTGATAAATCCCTTTGATACTCAATGGGGCTGGGCCCTGTGGCCTGGCCATGGGTGCTACCAGTTGCCCACCAAATTAGGCTTCACCAAGCCAAGCGAAATTGTGGTCAGAGGAACAATTTAGTGGTGAAATTCTATTAGAAGTCAGATGACAAGTGGAAAGTTGAAAAAGCATTGATTTAGTTTCAAGTTCTCATTTTTCCAAAAAGATTTTGGGTTCACAATATCTTTGTTCATGCATTCCCACTTATTTTCCAAGCCCTTAGGCCTTAAGGCGACCATCCCTCACTGGTACAGTTGTCAGTCAATTATCAAATTTTTGTTTGAAAAAACAGAACCCCTTTCCAGTTGAAATTTTCAGTTATTCAATTTTTTCTTGTGTTTGTCACTGCCACTACGCAGAACTATGTTCCCCCGGTTGCGCAATGAATGGGCCTTAGTGAAATTATTATGCCGCCGCTGCCCCCTCTTATTAAATGGGGTTACCAGTCAAGTGGCCAGTTGGGGATATCCCCACTTTTAGACGCCCTATGACTTTGAGACGTCCCATTGTTATTTAAGATTGTCTCTCCCCGATGGAAAAAATTTCATAACCTCACTGCCTGTTCCCCACACAGTGGTTCCTCAGCACATACTGGACCATCCATGGTTTGTGTAGAGTATTCTGCAGTGAAATCTGCTACCACCCCAATGGCCACGGTCTGGTTGTTAGTTGTGATGCTGGCTATGATGGTCACTAGTTGCCGCTCACTATTAACTTCACTTCCCACCAGCTATCAAGTCATTTGGACAGCTATGGTCCCAGTTTTCTGGACTGATTTCTGGGTGCACAGGCACCCTAACTGTCAGGCTAATCTTAAGCTTATTTGCCACTTCTGTGACACAAGGTGAGTTTGCCCTTAATCATCTTTTTATAAATATCTACCCATTTTAGGACAGGGTCCACCAAAAAAGGTGACTCTGGAGTTTTTGGAAATAGCTGTTCAACTGGGCCAACAGGGATAACAGGTTGGACAGAGGTAATAGGTTTTAAAATGGCAACTGAGGGTCCATAGCTATAGTAAAGTGAATGCTCTGAACCAAATGAGGTTGTAAGTCCTGGGGAACATCCCTGGGCGTTGATTGGGCCATTTTCCCATTCCTGAGTAAGAAGGTACCAAAGAGGGTGGCTGTACCCCTCATTACTCAGGGAGATCTTGCCCATGTAGTAGACAAGCGCTGGGTAACAGCTCTTCTGCTTTGGATCCCTCCCCCAGTGCCCACACTCACCTCAGCAGAACTTTTACAGTTAATCAGTGAAATCTGCACCAAGATCGCTGAAATGAAATCGTTTGGTACAAAATTGAGTGGTAATCAGCCCAATTTTCAGATTCCAAGTGGGTAAAAGGGATAAAGGCTGATTTATTGGCTGGAATTGCTGATGGTTTTAATTCAGCTAACACTATGATTGTAAAAATCACCCCCCTCCCAAAATTGTCAGGGATCATCCCTGATGGGCAGGTAATAGCATTGGGCACCATCAAAGAGGGTTTGAAGCTCCCTTCTAGGAAATCGGGCGTTGCAGCCAATGCAGTGCTTTTGACTAAACAAACAGCCTAGCAACCCATCACGGGCAAGTTGGGTATCCCAAACCCGTTCCCAACCAATTGGGACTGCCCCTATGTGGGGTAGCCTTTGGGGATTCCTGCTGCTCATCAGGCTAAACGCTATCATGCCAACCATTGGAAATGTAGCTGAGCCTTAGTTCAGACATTTGAGGTCAAACCAACAGCAACTCAGCCTGCCGCCAAATTCTTTTATTTTGGTTCCCAGTGAGCCTATCTTCCCCCATTCCCAAATTATTTTCCAGTTAGGTCAAAATTGAGGGTCCCAATCCCAGCTTGTCCCTGCATTAATCAACTACTATTTAATCAGTTACATTGCACTGAGAAAACTGTTGGTTGATTTTCTTCCTTTTCCTTTGCAATAAAATTTTGCCACAGAAACTAATCAATTTTGATTTTCTTGATTTCCTTCTGGCTGCATTCCCGATGGCTTTTCCCTGGTGGCCCATTGGTCCATATACCAGATGGGCACTACCAGTACTAATGGTCACTATGGCCCCCACTGTCATAGATTGGATTCAGCGTGCTAGGTACTTCTGGCAATTTAACCCTGTCATTATGAACTTTTGTCAACAATATACTGGGATTTTGTGGCCTTATGCCCACCATCTTCAAGAAAGGATCCGCTCCCTTGTCTCCTCAGTTGAATCAGCCCCATATACTGGTGAATTTGGTGAAAACATTCTGATGGTTCCGCCCCCCTGCAGCAAGACCTCCATGGTCTGGGGTAGCCTTGATTTAGTTTGTTCTCAGAATCATATTCACTATTGTATTGCACCAATTATTCATCATTTTCCAATGCCCAGCTCCATGCAACGTAATATGGTCAGCAATGCCTCTGGAATTTTGGCTTGTTTTTTGGGTGCTTACGCATCCTGACTGGCAGGCTGGTCTAAACTTCTTCTGCAATTTCCATGACAGAGGTAGACTTATTAACCCCCTCTACTTTTGAGGAAAAAAGTGAGAAGTACTCCGTGGAGTGCAGAGATGCAGGGCCAGTAGTGAGGAGAAAAACACCTATTATGGAGGTTTTCAGTCTCACCTTCCAGCGAGCTCACTGTTGGTTAAATGGTACTGATGTAGTCCAGTGGGGGGATATCCAAGGGACAGGTTGGAGGCGTCCATTACAGCTAGGCCCTTAAAAAGTTAGGTCATGATTGGATATGAAACTTGACTGGCATCAGGGGACCAAGATAGGTACCCTGAGAGTGCACAACAGAGACTTGTTGTCAAGTTCTAAGATATGATGTTCTGCGGTACAGTTAGGTTTGATAACGCAGATGTTGTGGGACAGAATGGATGCAAGGAAAGAGTACTTACCTGATAAGGAGGGGGAGGGTTATCCCATATGCCAAGGGCAGCGCTAGTGTTATCCAGGGACTTGCAAAGTAGCCATTTTCAACTGTTTAAGGGATTTCAGCCTTGATGCCAAGTTTTGGAACAAGAGCAGTTACTTTGCCATAGTGAGGTCTCCTTAGGCCAGGTGGACAAAGGAGTTATAGTATTTAAAAGTAGCAGGGGGAACTTGCAGGGCTTGACAAAGGTTTCTAGTGCTGGGAGGGATTCCAGGAGGGATCTATTTGTTTTCACCAGCGTTAACCATTGGTGAGCTCCCTCAGAGGTCTTGCATAGAAGCAGCTGGAAGAGGAGAACGTCAGCTAAGTCCTTTCTTTGAGACTTATAAAAAAAGCTCTAAGATTGAACAATGTGTTGAAGATCTCCTTTTATTTCTTTTTTTATTGTGTGAGTTGGATAAGTTTAAGTTGGTAGTGGCAGGTATTACACCCAGTATGAGCTTCTTGAGTGAGGGGAGCCGCACAACATTCTCAGCACACCCTTTAAAGAAGATAAAAACCAAGGCCAGGAAGGATACAAAGTACTGGCCCAATGAACTGCCTCAAAAGAGGATAACTCTGATAGGGTTGGGCTAACTCTAGCCACCCAACAGGAGAAGAAACTCACAAAAAAATCGAGGCTTTTATCAGATAATGTCATTGGAAACTGAGTGCAGAAGGTTCCAATTGGGAAGGCATTAGGCAAAAGGTGCCAAAAGAAGGCAAAATGGCCAAGCAGGAGGATGCAACTTTCTAGGTTATCTCTATTTTCCCATATAAATTTCTGTAACATAATGCAGGCCAAACTGAAGCAAGTTATCATGGACAAGAGTCCCTGAGAGTTGAGGGAGTTTGTGTATGTACTGTTGTGGAAATTGGTAAAATATGACGTGGCAGACTTAGTGGAATAGGCTGTGGTGTGGGCACCAGTTTTGCGCACAAAGGAAGGGTCAAACCAGAGCTTGAAGCAGATTCTGGCTATTGCAGTAGAGTAAATAATGGCTTTCTTAATAAAAATGTTCTTAAAAGTTGGGAAAACTTAAGCAAATTATCCCAAAACTTTATTAAAATTTATCTTGGTATCTGATAAAAGCAAGAACATTTCTCAGCTTGGGAAATAATATATAGGGTAGGTTTTGTGATGGTTTTTAACAATTAACAAAACCCAATCTGTGCCAAAAAGTATTCTTACCTTTTAGCCAAATCAAAATTTTATGAATTTGGCTGAATTGTGTAACTTCATATTGGTTTATTACCAGATTTTCTGACTTTATTATACCTTTCTCTCAGGCTTGACTGGCAAAGCAAGAACCTATTTTTGGTTAATGACCTTAGAGAGGTCATTGGTGTCTCTCAAGGGTTCTGGCCTTGACTCCAAGGGCTTCTTGTGCTTGGCTTTGGTAGAGCATTCTACCCCGGATAAAATATCACTAACTGTGACACCAATGTAGTTATCAAAGTTATTTAAAATTATCTGTATATATGTTCATTTTGGGTTTGTTTTGGACAATAAGATGTTAAGTTCTGAATTTTTGTGTAGTTTTCAATTGAGCTTATTTTATTGCTTACACCTTATGATATGTTAGCTTGATTATAAATTATCTATTCATTTTTAAAATAACTACTTTATTTGATTTTTCTTATTATATCTTTAAAATATATGTTTGAGTTTTCCCCTTAATCCCTAAAATATCTGTGCCAAGTTAGGTTAAATTGGTTCAGTAGTTTAAAAGATGATATGTCACATATATATACATAATAGTTTCTAAATTTATAGATGTTTTGGTTAGCAGTTTGGTGGTATTTAATTGACCTGATATGTTTAATTTTAATTTGCTGAGTGGTTGGTGCTTTTTGATCAATTCGATAGATTCAATGGTTTTGGGTAAGTGGTTGGTAGTTTTTGATTTGATATTTAAATTGGATTTAGCCGAGAGTTGGTGATTTGGTTGATATGATAATGCTTAATTTTATTTGGCTGATAGGTAAGGGATGACTATGACGTTGCGCACCAATGCCCCGAACCGAGATAGCGAATAGCAAAGGCGGTCCATGGAGTTCCTGGCCTATAATACGCCGCGCATGGAGGTTTTCCGGGTTTTATCCTCCTTTCCCATTTTCTTCACTTCCCTAATCGGTGCGGTATCGTCCCCAGGTCGGCCCACCTCGAATAAAAAAATCAGTTCAAATCGTCTGGTAATAATAAGCCCGAGCAACACCGAGTAACTCCGCTAGTAACTAATAAATTAAAATAACCATTTTAATGAAAAATAGTAAAAGTAATTTGACTAATACACAACGCAGTCATCAAAATACTATACTAACTTTAAATAAATCTTATTGAGGTCTTATTTTATCACATGTGCTATTATCGCTTCTAGTTGGAAGCTTACGTATTTAATTTACAGTTGTTGGATAGTAGATTATCTTGATCTAAGATCACAGTACTTTTATCTACTTTGCAGTCAACTGTTTCTGAGATGTATAAACTTCCTGAAAAATACATTCCCGTAAAGGAAGATATCATAAACTTCCTTGAAACCAATAGAGACTATGAAGGTAAATTCTACGCATTGATTCTTTTTTATTTACGCTATGCATAGATGGAAGTTATGGTCCACTTTTTGTAAGACTAGGTAATTCTTTTTTGGTATCCGTCTAAAGTATATTTAGCTTGGCATGCTAGTGGTACATATGTGAATGGCCACACCATCCCGGGTGGCAGTTGCACCGGACTCCTGTCGCTTGCAAATAACGATCCGGCAAATGCTGGCCTTGAAATAGCGGTTGAGGTAAGTTTTCAATACGGACTAAGTTTTAATTTGTTAGAAATTAAAGCCGATTTATGAGAAACATAACTGGATAACTCATTCTGATCTATACACGTAATACATGAAATCCGTCATATACCTATCTGCTTCTTTTTAGGCTTACAGGGGCTGTTGCAATTGAAGCACTTGGAGGTCCAGTCATCCCATGGAAGCCAGGTAAGAAAAAGTTTTACCGCAACTAAATCTGGTAAACAGGTAGAACTGATATTAAGAATGAAAAGCTTTGCCCCGCCCATGGTCGTCTTCCAGATGCTTCTCAGGGATCTCAGCACGTCAAGGATGTTTTTTGTAAGGCCATGCAATTTTCTATTCCGGAGACTGTTGCACTTGTGGGCTGTCATGTGCTGTAAAAATGATGTTTTCATCTTGTGTTCATTCTGAAATAGTGGACGTTGCCATACTGATCGTTCCGGATATGAAGGAAAGTGGGTTTATAACCCCATTAGGTTTTCTAATCAATAGTAAGTATTTTACTTTTTATTTTTTAAAAAGTGAAGCTTCATCCAGCTTACCAGGCAGAAGTGGAGTAAGCGTAAATGGGATGGACCTGAGCAATATATTAACGAAGATGGCGAATTGATGATGTTGCCTACCGATATGGCTCTTTTGGAGGAGCCCTGGAGAAAATGGGTAGATATCTATGCCGAGGACAAGGATCGTTTCTTTAAGGAGTTCGCCGTTGCTTTCAATAAGCTTATTGAATTAGGAATACCTCTCGACCAGTCTAAGCTTTAATAAGCTATTTTGAGCTTTCACAATCTAATTTCCGATATCTAAAAGATCTAGTTTCGCTCAGTAAAAGTAGCTGAGCGCGTAAAATTTTTCCTTTATATCTAAAGATTACATGAAATTATTTAAAAACAATAGTTTAAGACAGATGAGATGACAGTTAAAACAATCTATAGGAAGTTTAATAATAAGTAATTTTAGTAATTTTCTTTTGTCCTTGTTTTCTAGGGTAAAATAAAGTATTTAAATAATAACAGTATACATATAGTCACGTATATTATCTGAAAAAAAGCCAACGTAGGAAAAAATTTTCACATAGCTTTTATATATTAGCATTTTGACTAATGTATTGTAGGCATGCGGTCATATTAAATATCATATTTATTAGCAAATATTTACTTTAATTAGAATTAATTTTTAATGAAATTAGGATGACCCTTTTTTTGCTTTTTATATATTATGAGTATAGTATAAATTTCATATAAACCAATCTCTATAGCTGTTTTTATTTTTTCAGGTTGATTATCCCTAGGAACACCAGCACAGTTAACCTTGCAGGAAAATAAAAGGATATTGTCCCTTGCCACATTTTATTGCAGTAAAATCAAGGCTTTTGCAAATGCTGCTTTGCATTTTAAAATTGAGTTATAAAACATTACATACTCTTCATAAAATTTTATTTAAAACTATCAAGCAAACAACTGATGTGTATAAGACTAGGATTCCAGTCTGGGGGTGTGAGGATCCAGTGGAGCACCCAGAATGCCAATGTCACAGAAGTTCAAACAACTCTGAGGAGGGGAAAACTAGCATGTAAATGAGGATAATAAAAGTCCAGCAATGTACAAAGACCCCAAGGCAAACCAAATGGCTGTGATGGGGGCAACTATGGGTCTCAGGGGCAACCCCAGGGGTGGGGGAGGCAGTGAGGAAAAAACTCCTTGGGTCCTGGGGTTGCTGGCCTTAGGAGGTGGTATCTTGATAACCATGGAATGGGTAAGGGATTCAGTGGCCAGATAGGGCCTTCTGAGAGGCCAGATTATAGCCAAATTTTCCAAACAGGTGAGGCAAATGGACCAGACAGATCAAATTCCAAGGGAGCCCAGTAAGTCTTCACAAATGTTGATGAGGTTTGGATTCCCATGTGGGGTCAGCGACAGGAATGGAGTAGGGCTGGAAGCTGACCATAGCAGTGAGGCTGGGCTCCTCCTGAGTGAGCTGCTCCAGATCACACTAGGCAGATGAGATCCTCAGTGGATTGACTGATTGGGTGCTCTCAAATGCCAAAGATGAGGCTTAGTAGACAAGATATTGTGACATGGGACAGATGGATTATGTCAAACCAGTGGTGGGTCAGCAAGGAAAATTCAGAATGGGTGGGTGCGCGTTGTGTGCAGGGATGGGTAGCTATTGTTGGGTCATATATTTGTAATAGGTTGGTGATCACACGCTAGGTGGCCAGATTGATCAAATGGAGGGCCCACTCAATGATCATCAAGACTAGGATATGAACAATGGCATGCTTTTCTGAATCTGCAGAAAAAATAAATTACCATGATAGATATGATCTTTGAGAATTTGTGTGCATCAAAAGATTTTACAAAAAATTATGTTTAGAAGGGAAAATGAACCATCAAAAGACCCTACATGGCTGTTATAAGAGTGAGGGGGAAGATTGGGGAGGGGATTGGTTGGATTGGGCTAAGGGAACCAGTAGCTTACTCTAATTGGTCAAGGAGGCAGTAGTTGGAGTGGTTATTTAAGCTTCAGATAAACTTAAAAACTTTGGTCTCCTCCTCCCAGATTTTAGGGCCAGTTCAGATCAATAGTTACAACCTGTCACCAGTTTGTTTGGATTGGGCCATTCATGTATCCAGTTCTCCTGGGATCTGTTCCAGTGGTAAAACCAACCGCATAGGCTTGGGGTCAATCAAATGGCTAAAAATATTGATCCTCAATATGTTAAATCATAATGAGTGATCTGAACCAGCTTCCTCAACCTGTTATAGGGTAATTGGGCCTCAGAACCATTTTGCCCCTTTTCAGGGGGGTTTTGGATAATGAGACTAGGGGTGGGGAGAGACCCTAGGTCCTGCCAATGGTCCTGGATTGATAAGCCCCTCTACAAACCACTTCTATTATCTCTAACAAAGTAGAGGAGGAAGGAATGGGCAGAGAGGGAAGATCCCTGGGGCCAGGGCAGTAACCCATCACTCATACACTACATGAGCCAGGTCTTTAGCTGAGACAGAGGCTTACTATGGTTTTAAGGCCCCTCTTACACCTATAGGCGTGCAGATAACAGTCCAAGAAAGGTGGCTGTATCTCAGGACTTACAAAATCCAGCAATATCATCTAATATAAAGTAATTTAATATGTCCAAAAGTAGTAAATGTGAGATATAAGGGACCTAATAGTCTCCTGGTCTGTTAAACTGGCACTTGGGCGTTGAGTCTGTTACATAATTGATTGACTTGATTCCCGGTTTTTTAAATGTGAATGTAACTCAATCATAACTCTATTTATATAATTTTCCCTATAATGGATTGCATTGACTTTGACTCTGTTACACCCGCCAAACTCTTTCCCAACCTATCAATTCCTTTGCACAATCCCATTGTACTGTAGTCAATGATTAACTAATCACAAGAGCACTACTGCTTCATTAATCTTATTATTTGACTATACATAATATTTGCTTATTTTAAATAAAAGATCGTCTAATTTTGTGAGACTTATCATTTATTTGTGTTGACATTTAGCATAGTTTATCTATCCTAAATAATCAAGACCTTCTCTGCGTAGTTGTTCTATATAGAAGAAGAAGTTGGACCAATTAACTTGAATCTGTGCATTAATGAGAGAAGGGACCTCTCACTACACTTGTGGTGCTCGCTACTGGGGAACTGAATTAGCAAAAAAGAATCATTTCTTAACTTCATTAGACTCAAACAAAGAAGGAGAGAGCGGTGAGGAAATTCCAATCCGTCACCTTTTATGTAAATCCTCTCACTCCTGATTAAATGGCATTGTAGGAAGTCATCTTTTGATGCTCTCCTCAATTTGAGCACTTTAAGATTTATGCCTTCAAAGTGGAGCAGCTAAGAGATCAGAAGAATGTTATTTTAATGGATTCCAGTTTTTTGGTCATGAAAAATCTGACCTAGTGCCTGCTTTAATCTACCTTCAGAAATAAGGACCAGCTGGTTCAAAAATATCAAACTTTTCAGGCTTTAAGACATAGTCAAATACTACAACAAGAAAGTAGCCTATCTCATATGGAACAAATCATTTTTAGTATCTTCAACCCAATGTACAAAGTTCTCAGCTGACCTTTTTTTACCACACCTAATGTGGAAGTGTTTAACCAAAATTAAGAAAAATTGTGGAAGCGCTGAAGGACCTTAAAAGACAGCTTGAGCCAGCTTCCAAGGGGTGCACCAGGCTGTTAATGACAGCCATAACCTTAGTATCCAAAACTTGCAGTTTTTGGATGAACTTATTAATCAGATTGTCAATTTTATGGCAGATTTGATAGGATCTTGTGGATTGTTGCACAGAGGTTAAGCTCACTGATATAACGGAAGAATGATATGAATATCGCCATTACCCAAGCAAAGATGGTAAGGTATATGAAATAGAAGCCAAGCGCTTCTGATAACACAATCTTTATTATAAAAGCAGCTTTATACTGCTAAACCAAAGGGTCAACACTGAATATTAACTTTGTGCTACAGAGTCCACTTTAGCTTGCCAACCAAAAGTGATACCCTTTTCATTTTCAATGTTACTTTTCCTTTCTCTTGCTGAGGTCGCTCTTACAACTCTACCAAGCAGGTAACATCACTCACTATTCGCTCAGTGCAATCTCAGCGAAATTGTAACCCAATCATTACATTTCTCATTATTAACTTTTGTCACTTAATCTATTAACAATTATCAGGAACTTAATAATATACTTATTGTATCCAAAATGCTTCCCATGGCAACCAGATCTGGCATATTCTTATGTAATTGCTTAACTACCAGTACCAAAACCAATTGCATCCTAGTATTTGGCATAGCGGGAGAAAACCATCTGGTTAAGTTGCTGACATTCCCCCCCTCTTAAACAGATGGTATTTTTTGATACATTACCTGAGTCTGAGCCTCTTCTAACTGAAGTGAAAAACATTGTCTATATTTAATAGCGAACCTTCTATATTCCACCAATGGAAATGGGCATTCCAAGTGATTCATTTACTGTTTTTATGCTTGGAGGAACTTAGCATGCACTCAGTTAATAATCTGACCACTCACTGGGTCCATGATTGTGTAAGTGTCAGTGACCATTCTCTATATTATATCAAAGGGACCAATCCAGATGCTAGCTAGCTTATTCCGTCATCTGAATCCATGCTGGTCAGGAAACAAGACATGCTCTCCTATTGTAAACTGCAGCAGTCCGCTACATCACCATTGAACAGATTTGTACTCCTTAATTTTTTGGGCCAACCTGGTTGAGTATGCTTCAGTCTGAAGGTTTATAAGCGTAGATGAGAGATCATCAGATAGCGTTGGGGGTCCATTCCGCCTGTATTCTCTACACAAGAGTAGAGTAGCGGAGTAGAGCTGGGTGTCTACCATAGAGTAACTGAAATGGACTCTTTCCCATCACTGAGTGAAAGATGACTATATATGCAAAAACTGCGGAGAAGAGAAGGTTACTCAAGTCAACGGAACAATCCCTCACAAGCTTCCAAAGGGTATTTACTAAAGTTTCATTAACCTGTTCAATGGTCCTACTGGATTCTGGATGGTAGGGCGTAGTCAGCACCCTATGGATTGCCATCAATTTGTTCATCTTAATAAGGACATGGGAGATGAAGTTAATTTTGTTGTCCATGAGTATGAACTGCGGGCAACCAGGCCATTGAATGAAAAACTCCATTATGAACTTGGTGGCCATTATGGCCTCCAGATTGCGGATGGCTCACACTTTCACCCGCCGGGTAAGGTAGTCTATACTACCAGGATTTACTTAGCGATTTGCGCCCATTGTCAAGGGACCTACAGTGTTGATGGATACCATATGCCAAGCAAAACAGGAAATAACCTGATAATAAGTGGTTCTCATATGGAAAGGTTCCTCCACTTGGCATTGATGACAACAGGTGATAGTTTTCAGCACGTCAAAGTGCATACTTTTTCAGCAATATTGCGTCTTCAGAAATTACAACGTTTTCCACAGTCCTGCATGCCCCACCACCTTGTGGGCATCTAAAATAATACCTGGTCAAGCAGAGGGCTTCAGGAAACTCACTGTGACCCCACTAACCTTTTAAACAACTCACCACCCCTCAAGAAGGTATCCGCCCTCATACCGCCCAGTTCCCAAATGATTTGAGTTGACTTGTCAGCATATTTACTGCTAATCATTTTCTCTTTCATTATGTAGCTAGAACTACCATAATAGCAACAGTTGGCAAGCGCAATAAACAACCAGCGTTCTGGTATTTAGCACATGGACAGTAGATTATCTCAATATCATATTCTTGCAGCTTGAGCGCCCACCATGTGAGGTGGCCCTCTGGCTCTCAAAGATTTTGTAATCAGCGTAACAAAGCATAATTGGTTAAACTTTAAACCTTAATCCATGAAGATATACCCAAAATTGTTGTATGTGTAGATTACTGGTAGGCACTCTCATTCCGTCACAGTATAATTCCGCTCAAGAAAGTTCAAACTTTAGCTGCAATAAGTAACAGGACGCTCCACCACATCATTGTACTGATACAATAAGACCGCTCCCACAGAGGGAAGAGAAGCATCAAACTGAACAATAAACTCTTTCTTGAAGTTTGGATACTGTAGCACTGTAGATCTGATCAGAGCCATTTGAAAAGTGCCAAAAGCGCTCTGACATCACTCTGTCCACTATAAGGTGATGTTCTTTTTTTAAAAAGGTCAAAGAGATGGTTCCTAATAAAACTAAAATTGGGAATAAAAATGATTATAACACAACCATACCCAAAAGGCTTGGATGTTTCGTTGATATAAAGTCAAGTCATCTTCCTGATGGCTTCTACCTTAGCCGGTTGTGGTCAAAGACTGCTAGCATTTACCACAATTCCAAGATATTAAAGTTGCTTTTTTAAAAAACGACATTTGTGAGTTTTGATTATAATGTATGCCTCCACAAGCCAGCGGAACACTTCCTCCAGATGATCTAGGTACTCCAAAAACATTCAGAAAATACGTCATTATTGACAAGGTAGGCTTGAACACATGACAGATTAATGTCACCTAGGATAGTGCCCATCGCCCTTTGAATTGTAGCTGGGGCGTTACAGAGACCTTGCAGCATCCAAGTGGGCTGGAATAACCCTTTGGTGGTGATCATACCACAATTTTCTTGTTCCACCATGGACAACTAGATCTAACAGTAACCTGAGATCACGGCATAGCTGAGAAATAGCAAGCACCACCCAGCTGATCTAAGACATCATTGATTTAGGATAGTGAATATGAATCCTTTTTTGTGGTACTATTAAGTTTTCAATAGTCAATCACTACCCAGTTAGTGCCATCCTTCATTTTAAAGATTATCATGGCACAGCCCAAGTACTTTTCAATGACTTGAGAATATCCTGCTCCAGAAACTTCCCTATTTCATCAGACACCTCTTCTGCAGCCCTCAAGTGATGGATTGGAAAAGATCAAATAAGAGGATGGTCCTTGGTGTCTACTCAAGGAACAACGCCACAAGCGTGCCCCAGATCATGATTGTGGGATGTTAAAATATACTGGTACTTCTCGAACAATATCATTTCCCAATCTTGTTGCACCTCAGATAACCCCATCAAAGCTTCATGTAGAACCACCGCAATTACAACAGCTGAATTCTGAGAGGGGAGGCCAAGCTCATCCAATGAGACAGATTTGTGAATCTGACAGATCTCGTCAATGTGAGTCAGATGTATATAAGCTACCACCTGACGCCGCTGTACCATAATATGATCCTTTTGTAGGTTGACTAGAAGAACTTTGATTTCCCCAGGGCCAGATACTAATATTTTTGGAGCCATATGGGTTTGAAACGTGATTGTTGGTAGGGGATAAGGACCTCCCCAAACAACCCTTCTGGTATCTCCACTTCAATCTTCATTACCATAATGGCTTGGTGTCCAGATGGTATCATTAAAGCGCTTGCCAATTGTAGCGGTATTCTTTGGTACTAATATATTTGATTGGGAAGTACCTTAGTCCGCCGCTTCAACCGCCAGTAGTGGACAGGAACTACCCTGTCACAGTATGAAAGGTTGCTTTGGCCATCTCAGGCAGACTCCTGTGGTACCCCCTTTGACATAAAGTAGACAGGGATTCACTGACTAGGATCTTGAAGGTTTCTCCCACCATGTCAACCACAGCTCCAAACTGGTGCATGAAAGCAGCGCCAATTAACATGTCATAATTGTGGTTTAGCAATACAATTTCTGGCACGGAAACAGAATTTGACCTGAACTGAAGAGGCAATGCACTGTACGCTCCCTCCAAAATGGTACTTTCTGCCCCCACGTTCCCATATACCACACAGTGCTCCACGTCAGGTTTTGATGGCAGCTTCGTTACCAGCCTTATCAATACTATGTTAACTGGGGCGCTGGTGTCAATGATTGCACGTATTTTTGTTTTTTCCACAAAAATGTCACAATAAGTATATTCAGAATAAAAAGAATAACAATTGTTTAATACATGAATTTCCAAGTAATTCTTCTTGTCAAGAAAGTGCATAATACTGGACCCTATCTGTGAGTACTCCTTTACAATCCACTCCAATGGGATGGTGATGTTCACGTCCTCCAACAAGGCAACATCCAAGGAGTGTTGCTGTTCATTAGCCAAGTTACGCTCCAGGACCTGGCAGGCGTATGGTTTCTGAATCTTTTGGTGGATCCCTTTCACGAGGCCTTCATTACTTGAGAGCGGGGTACTACATTACATTATCTTTAGTTTGTCATTAAAGCAATATGTCATTGGAGTCATGTGCACTGACATAGGCTAAATTGTTATGATCAGACGGGGCAAATAAATTTGATGCAGCGGAAGAAGAAAGTCCCATCTCCACTCCGCTTGTTCTTTTTCCTGATCTTCTGAATTCAGAAGAACAGAGTGGACATTCCGCCTTTCAGGGCAGGTTGACGCACAATGCCCTTTTTGACAATACTTGAAGCAAGTTATTCCAGAAGGATCTCATTTACAAACGTCATTAAGCCTGACCCAAGGGCTATAAACTGGACGGGGGTGGGGTGAAGCATTAAAAAGTGGCTGGGATAAGACAAATAATCATAAGTCGGTCACATGTTAGGTGACATCCTGTAACTTGGCTGAGGATTTTCCAGTGAAGTATAAGTTGGATGCTGGCCAACCACATATGGACCTCCAGTGGAAATCCAAGATGATTTCTGGCCCCCTTTTTGTTGTTTAAATGTGATGGCCAGTTTCTAAGGATAGTTGGCAATCCGCAGCAGTGGGATATCACCCTGGAGAACTAGAGCCATCACGTTGTAGAGTTCTTGATGGGGTTTTAAAGCGGCAGTTATAAAAATACTGACATCCGCCTCCAACAGTGTTCCCACCCCTACTAGCAAATGTGCTTCCAAGATGAAGTGGTCCGTTGATGCCAATGGTCTTGTTTCATTGAAACCCAATAGTCAGAAAGTCTGCTTTTAGTTGCGCCCTTTTTTCTACCCCACCAAACAAGTGGGGAACCATATCCTTGACTTCCTTGTAGGTCACAGAGCTATCTGCCAGGTAGCAGGTGACCTGGTCAGCACTTTCAATATCTAGGGTGGATATTAGCAAATTCGCTTTATAGTGATCTGAAACTCCTTTGACAAAAAACTGGAATCACTTGAAGAACCCATGCATATTGCCTCCCTGGTTAAACGGGGGTAAATTTTTGACACGCACATTCTCTTTGCAATCTGAGATGCAGTTCCTAGGAGCGAATTGAGACATCTACGGCCTAGCAAATGTAACCCCTACATGGGGGGAGGTGGGCCATGGGACAGAACTTGTGGCCGCTAGGGTCTTTTGGGAAGTGGCGTCCTCTTCAGCCGGAATAACAGTGACGACCAGGGGTATATCACTTGCACACCCATAATATTTATCTCCTGAATCAAGACTATCTGCGACTTGACCCCCTTCACCCACCTGTTCAGTGAACAACTCCTCTTTGATGCACTAAACTTTAACTGATTCACACTGACAGCGCCCCTCCTTAGCGTCCTGTCTAAGCTCGTTGACCTCTCTTTGTAAATCCTGGCATAATTCTTCTCTGTGGCCAGTTTTGCTTGAGGCTCAAAGATGCTCACTCACATCTTTAAGAGTTACTTGCAATCTGGAAATCTGATGACTGATGTCACGAGCTTGAGAGAGGTATCGTCTAGTTGACTTATTTGTGAAGTTCATTCTCAAAGGAGCTCTCATTTGATCATTAAAGGCTTTCCAAACTAACCTGGAGACCAGCATATTCCACTGACTCCACAAATGAAAGGAACACGGGCCATCCTTGATTGTCATTATTAAAGCCCTCAAGGTGAGCTATCTGATCTAACAACTGGCCATATTTGGTGGAACTGAGAAATGAAGCACCAGAATTTTCAGTGGCGCAGTGGTGATCCACTCACTTATCAACTGACTAAGATTAAATACAATGGAGTCAGCTTGATTGGTTATGCACTGCTCCAACAAAATAATGTGGTCCTGCTTTGACCCACAACGGAGTCAATACCCAACACCCATTTATTAATTTCTTGCATGAATCCTTTGGTTTTCCCTCATAATGTAGTAATGTCTATAATTCAGTTGAGCGAGAGTACTCTCCAATTCAGCAGCTCTCCCATAACTCAGAATAGATCCTTATATAAATGGGTGTTGGGTATTGACTCCGTTGTGGGTCAAAGCAGGACCACATTATTTTGTTGGAGCAGTGCAAAACCATGGGGTGATACCTTGTATCCCTTAATTTTTGAGGCTAGGGGACCCAAAGCTCCTGGGTGTTGGAATATACCTTTTTGCTTTTCTTGGTCAAAAATTCTTTTACTCTGGATACTATGTCTGTAGTGGTATTTCCTAGATTAAAGTTTGTACCTAAGGTAATAGAAATAGGCCAATTCGACTTAAAAGTGCAAAGAAGAGAGTAATCTTTATTTGCTTAGAATTCACAATATAAGGGAGATTGAGGGAGTTTTTTGGTAAATATCTAAGAATTTCAAGCTAATATCTATAATTATCATAAATCGGGAATTCTGCGGTAGGATAGTTATCTCAGTCAAATAGGCTTTGCTCACTGCATGGATTGGGTTTGAATCATGAGGTTAGGAAGCTCCAAGGGAGAAATAATTGACCACATATTTTGGGGTTGTCCCTAACTTTGAGAGCCCTTGAATTTTGTCAGGGATTATCCCTAATAAATGTTTGGGCTATTTGGTTGGAGTGGGATCAATTCGCTTTGCTGAAACATCTGAATCTCATATTTGGTATAATCCTAACAACGCCCCCCTCTATATCTTGACGTAGGGGGGAAATGGACGGAGAAAGTGACTATGTATGCAGTTTACTATGGTACCCTAAACGCCCTCTACAATTGAGTGTTCATTGCCCCTCTTATAAATGACTTTATAAGGCTCCTACCAGTTGGTGTCCAATTTTTTTGTCACGACCTCCAGGCTGATGATGGTAGAAAGTAACTAAGTCACCCAGTTGGAAGTTGTGCAGGGGGTCATACTTATCATTAAATTGATTAATTTCTCTACTAGTTGTAGAAGATAGGTTCTCAAAAGCCAGATCCTGAAGTTGGATAATCTAATTGGCAATACTTTGCATAGTGACTTCAGGGGCTTAGGGGAGGCTTGGCCAAGCATAGCGTGTACATTAGAAGGCAGATGGGGATTTCTTTCAGACAAACTCTTGAAAGGGTGGCATCTTAACTATTTGATGATAGCTGATCCTATAGGCCAGAATTGCACTAGGCAAATATTGGGGCCAATGAAGGAGGTCAGTCATAGTTATTTTTGGAGGATTGCAGTTAGAGTACCATTTACCCGCTCTACCATTCCATTAGTTGCAGAATGGTAGGGGTGGAGAATACCTGTGTGGTTCCCATCAGTTCGGCTAGATCTTTCACCAGCGTTGATTGTAACTTTTGCCCGTTATTGAAAAGAATGATTTTGGGGCACCCACGTTGGGTGATAAACCAATTATACAAAAACGTGGCGGTAGCCTTTACTGAAGCTGAGGGTAGAGATACAGCTTCAATCGACTTAGTTAGATGGTCCATGGCTAGTAGGAGGAACTGATGACCATTAGAGGCTCAAGGTAGAGGTCCCATAACATCAATGCTTGTAGTATGGAAGGGTTCACAGGGTGGAACCACTGGATGTTGAGATCAGGGATTAGGTACAGCTTGACTTTTGCATACCAGGTAGCACTCTAATACATCCTGGACTAAAACAAGCATTCCTTCCCAACACATGGAGTCTTAAGCCACTGGTAGATTTTTAAATTCCCCATGGCTGACTTGCCAATGTTCCTCCAATATGACATTAGTTCAAGCTGAAGGTCGTACATAGGGCACCCACTTTTTTGGACACAAGATTGTAAAATTGGCCATTTTTGACTTTAAGAATCACCGATTTTTTCGCTAATTCCATTTTGAAGTGTTGGGGATTCATCTTTCCATAGATGAGATTGCATTAGGAGGTTGTAGAGTTGATACTCATCAGGGTCAGTTAAAGTTAATATGGGAAGCCGGAATAGGCAATCTGCATTTTAGTGTATGGTATCTGGTTGATGGATGATGGAGAAGTTGTAGTTTTGAAGTTTAACGCCCATTGGGCTAATCTCCAGTAAGGGCCCTCCATTTGCTGTAGCCATTGAAAGGAAGCATGCTCAGTAATTATGGTGAAAAGTTTCCCATATAAATAAGGCCAGCATTCTTGATAGCCAGTAGGACCGCCAAGCACATGCATTCTATAACTCTATAGTTGCGTTCAGCTCTAGATAAAGTCTTGCTATAGTAGGCAATATGATGGTACACTAAGTTTTCGTTGTGCTGAGATAGTATAGCTCTAATGACTATAACACTAGCACCTGTAAAGAGGAGAAAGAGTTTATCAAAATTCAGATGATTAAGTACTGGAGAGTGGGAGAGAGGCACATAGAAGGTCAAATGCATTCTGTTGCTCTTCTTTCCACTGAAAGGGTATCACTTTCTTCAACATATATACTAGAGGATCAGAGGTGTCTGAAAAGTGGGATATAAAATGGTGATAATACCCTACCATCCCTAAGAAAACTTGTAAATCTCGTAGGGATTTGAAGGGGGGACATCCCAGTAATGGCCAAGACCTTGTCGTCCATAGGGGATACTCTGGCTTTACTTGCCTTATGGCCTAAAAAATACATCTCACTCATAAAGAAAGAGAATCTTAACAGCTTTATATTTAATATTGATTGCCGTAACTGCTGAGATACTTGCCTGAGGTGATCTATATGTTTGTTAAAGGTTCTCAAAAAACGGTAATATTGTTGAGATAAACTATAACACAGGAGCGTTTTAATCGCCCAAGAGTCCGTCCATGACACGGTGGAAGGTAGCAGGGGCATTACATAACTCCTGCGGCACTTGAGTGGGCTTGAATAATCCTTCACTTGAGATAAGAGTGCATTTTTCATGGTCCTCCAGTGACAAATTGACTTGGCAGTACCCACTGGCAAGATCCATAGCTGAGAAAAAGTGGGATCCTAACATAAGCGTAAGGAATCATCTATACGCTGCAGAGGATAGCTATCTTTTGGGTGATAGAGTTGAGGCGGTGATAATCCATAGAAAAAACATGATGGTCACCATCCTTATTACAAATTAATAGGAGTGGGGAAGCCCATAGGCTTTTAAAAAGCACTAGTAAACTGGCCTTCAACAACTGCTGTAACTCTAAGGCCACTTGAAATTCCTCCACATTGGATTTTTGGTATTATCTGGATTTAAATGGAGGGTGATTCTCCATTTCAATTTGATGTATTACCCTGGACATTTTCCTATAGTCACTTGGTCCTGAGAAAAAAATATCGCCATACTCCTCAAGGAGGTCTTTGACATTCTGGCATTCGTTAGGGGTGAGATTATCTCCAATTCTGTTTTTGACTAGAGCAATGGTGGGTAGGGGATCAAATACTAAATCTTGTAAAGAGCCAAAACAGCTCACATCGGCACTATTCTCAATGGAACATAGTTTTACATAACCAATAGGGGCATGCCAAGGGACTTGGATGGCATAATATGTTAAATTACCTAATAATATAGAGATAGATTTTCCACAGGTGGGATCCAAAATCCCTGGGAGGTCAAAGATTCTTTGATTGAAGGGTTTGGGTGTCCACTTAGCTTTAAAGTTAATTTGGAGGTTAAAATCTAAAAACTCATACACACAATAACTTGTGAGCCAGAGGGTATTGTGATAGGATGAGGGGCATATGGAGGGATCCCATCTTTGGCATCCACAGCCTCCGGGGGTAACTTAATTTTCCCCCTAAAACTTTTTTTTTAGTACTAGATGGTCCCAATTCCCCCTAAAACTTGATGTTCAAATCTGTAAATGAAGGACAGATATTCAAGGAGGCATGTCCATTTTTGAGTCCCCTTTATTTTTGACAGGGAGCTCAAATATTAACAAGATATGATACCCCTAGTAGGGACAGGTATTTTTCTTTGTGGTGATAATGCAGTTAAGCTCCCACATCAGTTGGACCATAATAAGCAACTCATAAGTATTGTTTTCTAATGCAATGGTGGGGGAGGTAAATAGAAGTTTCTCAAATAGAAGGGGTAAGGCAGAATAGGAAACGATCTCCTTAGTTGACTGATTATCAGTCATCCCATATTCAGCTAATGAATCAAGTCTAGAGCCATTTTTTTATTTTTTGGAAAAATTGGGAGGAAATAACATTAAATGGGGAACCAGTGTCAATTATCGCCAGGACTTTAACCTTATGTATGACTACCACTACTCAAACCACCAAAGATCCAAACTTGGAATTAACAGCAAGTAATCTGTCATTAGGGATTTGTAGCAAAGCAAGCAGAGGATTCTGCTGCGGCTAAGCTCAGGGCTGTTAAATGCATTTAAAAGTTGTATCAAGAAATGCTTGGCTTTCCATAGAAGAAATGACCGTCAAAATTTGTTTGGGTAACTGACCAACATAAAAGTAAGAAAGCTGAAAATTTTTATTTTCTTTAAAATAAAGAGGTACGTCAACTTCTACAGGCGCAGCTAACACAAAACATCCTGAAGTGCTGGGAATAGAGCTAGAAATAGAACAGAGGTCTTGAGGCACTTGATTTCTGTCAGCATAGGGAGCCTCGTGCCCTATACTGACTGATCTTTTGACAACTTACGTTGAAGGACGTGACAAAAGTCTAGAGTGTGGTTGGTTCTCTTGAAATGGGTGCAGTATAATTCAGGTGTAGGCTTACTGGGAGGTTGTTGGAATTTTTGCCCATATTCCCAGCCAACTAGATTACCAGGGATCGCTAGGGGATAATTCCCTAATATGAAGTGAATTGGATATCATTTGACCCTGACTTTGGGGTAACTATGTTCAGGGGATTTTAGGTTGTTCGCCTGGTTGGATCTGTCAGGAAACGATCTAGATGAATGCTCAAGATCTCATTGGACAGAGTTGCCAATTAAATAGGGGCATCTGATAGTTGATTAATTATAAAGTGTACCAATCAGGATCAGTTGGATTTTATCACCGACCAATTGAGAATTTAAGGAGTAAGTTGCAAGGCGAGTAATGCCACCTGCAACTAGTGAATCAATCAGTTGGTTTGCGACCTGCCTTAATGGGTAACAAGTCCCATTACCTAAGCAGGTCGCTTACTAAATATGGTTGGCTCACTTGGATCAATAGGAAAAGTTATGGACACGTTTTCAACTCTTTCCGTTTAGGTATTGAGGATGTCCAATGACAGAATCCTAGCTAGGATGGGAAAAACCATTGCTGCTGAGACAAGGATGGGCAATTCAATGGCAAAAGCTGCCATTTCATCGAGGAGGTGCCAACTGAGGGTTGGGCGCTAAATTCCCCACTATAAATTCCCTAAAGAATTCACTAATAAAACACACTACTATACACTACTTTACACACTAATTACCAGAGTGTTGTCTTAGTATACTTGTATCATAATCCATTTTAAGTTCTATGCTTTCTCAAGGAAATAATTGCTGTGTGCTCTAATTGGGAGACACTTTAAGATAAAGAGTAAGGATCTGAGTGGGGATCCAGAGAAGAAGCTGAATCAAATTGGGGATTGCTACTGACATTGTGTCAAACAAGAGAAACTGTAAACAGGGATCTGAGAGTAGATTGAGTTAGGTGGTATGAGGGAACAAATCCCTATTCAGGACATTATAAGTACTTTTAGAGGAAATACTGGCTGAGCGTTGGACCAAAATCCAATACTTCAATTCAACTATGGATAATAGTCACCATACTATTATCAATGATTATATCAACTACTATTATAAAACGCGGAGAATTGCACAAAACCTGAACATATGCAGTTAACATATTCATAAGGGTTATAAATGAGAATAATCAGAAAACCTATAAATTTTAACAGAGGTGTAACAGCTAACATTTGGGTCTGGGGCTTATTGTTGTTAAAAGGAGGTGGCCTGGCGGGTCTATTTGGTTTGACAGGAATTTCAAAAATAGCTTCTTTGATATGGAGGAGGGACGTCAAGTTGGATTTCACCACTTTTAAATAAAGTAGAATATCAGGCACATTTTAAATATATAGACAAGGCTTTGATAGCATCATTTAATGTAAGACAATTCCATGCAACCAACGTTTGAGCCTCAGGTAAAAATGATGGGCAAACTCATTGATAGTCTCTCCCTGATTAAGGCTTATTCCCATGAAGGTCTGTTTTTGGTTGAATAGAGTTAGGTCGCTCCTGAATTCCCAGAGCAAGCCATACTTGGATTAGTCCAAGTATGGCAATGCATTAGATTGGGGACCATAATGTCTTGAGCCATGTGACTAAGACAGTTCATAAGGTGTTTAAGCCATTGATGATTGGTCACTTCCTCCATAGAGCTTTTGTAGAAATATAAGAAAGAGAATATGCTTCCCTCACTGGGGACGTACTTTTCTTTGAACTGAGGTTTAAAGTACCACTTGGGGTGGTTGGAGGCTGAACATGAACCAACTCTGGGACCATGCTTTCACCTAATGAAGAAATGATATCTCAGGAATACGCTTGAGGATGAAGTGCATCCACTTGACTTTGTAAATCGCTCATATCTTTGATTATTAAATCTATTCTTTTATGATTAGCACTAAGAGCTGATTTCATGGCGATGATTTGGTTTAACTGCCACATTTTTTAACGCATTAGTGGCATCTCAGAGTTCAAGTTGATGTTACTTAGTGGCGAGCACTCTTTGATCCAACCCATGTACCATAGAAGGTAGGGCTTCCAAGTTCCCAGGGCGTTCATGATGAGCAGTTAGTAAAATTTAAGGGGAGAGGGGAACTCCATCCCTAGTGAGTTGGGCTCCTTGGTCAACGCGTCCTAATTGAACACCAAGGTTTTTAACTTGCTGAATCAACTCCTGGAGGCGTTTATCAGAGTTTCCTGGGTCAGCACTAGGTCCCAGATATCCTCTTGGCCCAGGGGGTCCCCGTCCACCATTCTGTCCATCACAAACAGGGAATCCCATTTCACAAATATGTCCATCACGGCCAGGGGGTCCCCATTCACCATCACAACCATCATAACTGGGGTTCTGCGCTCACCAGGCGCTCCTTGAAGCCCTGAAAAATGTTGGCTATTATAGCCATCATGTAATTCATAGATCATTTTCTCCAATCTTTGGAGGCGTTCGTCCACAGAGGTAATAAAGAATCATCTTCAACTTGTAAATTGAGATTACAATCTACGACCTGATTATGAATAATGACATCAAGTTGACTGAATTGATCGTGAGTTCCTTTTGAATGAAACTCATGATTCCTTGATCCAGTCAGGTAAACATGTCCTATATCTCATTAATAAACTGCCAAATTTACAATATAGCATTTGGTTTTCACTGCCAAATTAGGAGGTAGATTGGTAGAATTGGAGGAGCTGCAAATGTATTGTCTCCAATAACTGCAAATGGAGTAGTAATTTCTGATAATGAAATCAGCTACTTGGAGTAAATGGTACAAAGTTGATTGTACAAAGTGACGCAGATAGCGGTCCATACATAGCTACAACCTGATCTATATCGAGTGAAGAACGTTGAGCCATATCATCATAGAGGCTGGCACTGCAAGAGCCCATCTTTTATTAGCTCAGCCTCCTGGGAAAATGGCTCCAGATAAGAGGAGCTGGAGGGCTTTGGTGAAGTCAGATAAATGTAAATGATATTGCTCTGTGGATGGAGCGTTGAGGTTACCTCCATCAATGGGGGAAATAGAATGTCATGGGTCACTGCTACATCTCCTACATGCATATTGATTGCCCAGTCACTGAGACGGGAAGCTTCACTATTTGAGGCGTTTTCCAAAGCCAAATCATTATTGTAAATTATTATTTTTTATTTTATACTTTCACCATGAACTCAGGGTGTGCCTGGCAGGGAGCACCAGTTTTGTCAAGACCACGGGGTGATATCTCATATCTCTTAATATTTGAGGCCAGGGGACACGAAGCTCATAAGCGTTAGAATATACCTTTTTGCTTTTCATGGTCAAAAAGTCCTTTACTCTGGATACTATGCCTATAGTAGTAATTACTAGATATAAGTTCATCCCTAAGTTGATACGGTTAGGCAATTTGACTTAAAATGGAAAAGAAGAGAGCTAACTTTTTATTTTCTTAAAATTTACAATATAAGGGAGATTGGGGAGGTTTTTTTGATAAAATCTCTAAGCATTTTCAAGCTAAGATCTATAATTATCACAAATTGGGGATTCTGCGATAGGCTAGTCATCTCAGTTGAATAGGATTTGCTTGCCACATGGACTGGGTTTGAACTTAAAGATTAGGAAGCTACAAGGGAGCAATAGTAAACTGCATAAGTCAGGGTTGATTTCCAACTTTGAGAGCCCTTTGATTTTTTCAGATATTATCCCAAATAAGTGTTTAGGCTATTTGGTCAGATTGGGATTGATTTTCTTTGGCCGAAACATCCAAATTTCTGATTTGGGTAGGAATCCTGACACGGGTCATGAGCTGATTTATTTGACTGTGGATGTTGGCAACATGGGTAAGTACTTGAACAAGAGCCCCCCTCATCTCAGAGAACGTCTGTTTGAGGCGTCTCAGCAACAACTGATTGTCATTTTGTTGTGCTTGAGCAAACCACATTATGTCCCCAATTTTGGTAATTTGTCAAGCCAGGACTTGCAGGAGCTGCCAAATAAATGGCTGTACTTAAGCAACAAGATATTCTACTGGACCGTTAGAGTCAAGTTGGCACATCAGGCCAGCGGTGGTTGCGTCCAGATAGGACAAATACAATTCATAGTGCTGGGCCTGATCATGCTGATTAAAGAAAATACTCATAAAATTTGTTATGAGGTCTCCATCATAAAGACAGTACCCAAAGGGCCACTCCAAATACTATGAAGCTGAGTGGCGTTGAAATCCATGGAGCATCCAGGCTGTGACAACTTGAGGGCCAGACAAGTGGATAACTGCAATTCCATCAGTGGAGTCTCTAAGGTCAGCTGGCTCAGTCACGGTGAACAGGGCTGGCTCCTTGTCAGAAGTATCCATAGTGTCACGGCTATATTTGTCAGGAAAACCTCGAAGTCTTGAAAAAGATAGTTAGAATTTACCATGGTTAAAAATATTTAAGCTGTAGAGTTGAAATAGCGGGCCACCTGTAGTAACACCACTGCCAATCTTCTGTTTGATTCAATAAGATCTGGCAGATTGTTGCACAGAGGTTAAGCCCACTGATACAACGGAAGGATGATATGAAGATCGCCATTCCTTGAGCAAAGTTGGTAAAATATATGAAATAGAAGCTAAGCGCTTCCAATAACAGAATCTTTATTATAAAAGCAGCTTTGTACTGCCAAACCAAAAGGGTCAATACTGGTTACAATTTCGTGCTACAGAGTCCACTTTGGCTTACCAACCTAAAGTGATCCTCTTTCCATTCTCTATCGGTACTGTTATCTCTCTCTTGCTGTGGTCTCTCCTACAACTCTATCAAGCAGGTAACCTCACAACTATTTGTCAGTGCAATCTCAGTGAAATTGTAACCCAATTATTGCATTTCTCATCATTAACCTTCGGCGTTCAATCAACTGAAAAATTTTTAGGAAGTTGATGATATACTGATTGTATCCAAACTGCTTCCCGAGGCAACCATATCTGGCATATTTTTATGCAATCGCTCAACTTCTAATACCAAAACCATTTGAATCTTAGTATTCATCATAGTGAGAGTAAGTTATTTTGTTAATTTCCTAACAGATAAATTGAAATATGTTGGCCATTGGATATTAAGCAATGGACAACTGCAGAATCACCAATGAATGTGTCCAAGGGATGACTCGCCTATAAGAGGAGGTCGATTGTAGCTATGTCACACCTTTAGACATAACTAATCAGGCTGAGGCCGCCGAAGCCCTTGACCATTACACTCAACGAAAGCTGGATGTGGCTGCACAGCACTTAGGAAGCAATATTGAGACCACCAACCACCTCTTGTTTAAGTTGCAACAGATCAAAGATCAACAAGCAGTCTTGCAACAGGATATTGAAGGATTGTGAGGCTTAGTCTGGATGATTCAACAGGACAGTGGAGTCTTCTCCAGTCAAACAATGAACTATGGCGGTACATCTGCGAACTTTGTACTTAAGAAACTACCCATAAAAGTGAACGGGAGGAACTGAACAATAGTGTGTGTAATATGGGATGACACTTTACAGACTTGCAACAGTTCAAGCTGCACTGTCTTTGAAACAAGCGACTGTACCAGTTGGGAACAACAAATTGAAGTGAGGTACAGGAATGTAGATATTGATGCCTTCCTCCAACTCTAGCTCCTGATCATTCTGAACTATTTGGGGAAAAACCTCAGAGAAAGAGATCATTAAAGAGCCAATGCATTAAACCACCAATGATGTACCATCCTTATTGCTCGCTTTGCCTCCTTCTGTAGACACCCCAGCTCCTAAACAGAGTTAACCTTGCTTCAGTAACCCAGGACCTCAGGTCAGTGCTGCACCAATGAAGTCTGAACTTTAAAGTTTTTATCCAGGATTTCAGCAGTTTAATCCAGATGATTTTCCTAAGTTTGAGAAGCCTGGGAGTATTCATTCATTCTTGAAAATGTTCAATATGACTATGCATGGAGCCAATGATCTTTTTAAAGCTAATACTATAAATAGTTGTCTAGATGACTTGATTTGGGATTTGATCATGTCATACTTAAGTGAGGAACGTTGGACCTTCACTGATGGGGAAAACACAGCTTTATGTAAATTTGGAAATCCCAAATGCATGGTTACTCAGAAGG
>JAKSZP010015247.1:0-30186 GCA_022478985.1 Massospora cicadina | reverse complement strand
CTATGCATATGTCACATTCAGTTAAATATCCTGCCCCAATTAACACATGGGCTTCAGCTGAGAATCAATCAGAAAACGCAGTGAGGGTCTCGTTAAGTTGAAACCCAATGGTTAAAAACTCAATTTTTTGCTGCAACATTTTCACGGTTCCACCAAACAACTGCAGCACCATCTCCTTAACTTCATGGTATGAAATGGAACTAGCTGAGAGGTAACAAAAGACTTGATCAGCACTCCCAACATCCAAAGAGGAGAGCAATAGAGTCTCCCTCCATCAATCCTAAGTACCTGCATTTGCAAACTCAAACTGGCAAAAAAACCTATGAATATTTCCTTTGCGATCAAATGGCAGCAACTGAGTTTCCATTATATGATTATTGGTCAATGGGCCCCCTGTAGTGAGCACCACTGTTATAAAATTGGTGTGTCGTGGAGATACGCCAAAAACAAAATTGCACAGGGTTTGACCCACTGAGCAATAGGACCAACAATATGAGGATCGTTGCCCTTTATATGACAGAAATAAACTTATTAATAAATGTGGAGCGCTTGCTCCCACTATACCCTTTTTATTTCATATAATAGCTGTCACGGCAAGCTTTCTTTCTCATAACAATCACTTTAGTTACTACGATTTGATTCAAACAGCAAATTTGGATAATCACACACAGGAAAGTTGGGCAACTTTATCAATAAAAATAATACAACATGGGTGAGCATCGCAGAGAGCGGTGCGCTTAATGGTGCAACTAAGGGCAAGAAACGCCCTGGAGGGGGACCAGGAACCCAATCCACAAAGAAATTGCAAACTCAGACACTGTCTGGGTTTATGGTATTCACTGTAAAGCATGCGCAATATATGTAAATTCAGTTCAACCAACCCTTGTCAAAGGTGGAGCACAGGATCAGACTCTTCCTTGGGGATGAGTCACTGACCCTGTGGGAGAAAACATGTGAGGCACAGCCCTCACTCTTCCCTCACGCGGTGTACGTAGCCACCAACAACATGGGCTGCAGCTGGATTGATATTGGTTTTGAAACAGCCAATGAAGCTGATGCCACAGCAAAAGTCTGTGTGGAAATTGCCCTCCCTGAGGACAAAAAAATTTTGTGCACCACATGCACCAGATGGAACAAAGTGAAAACTTTGTTCATCTCTTTTGACTCACTCCCCACCAACCTTCCTCATAAGGTAATCGAGGTGGAGCTCTGCAAAGGTCTCATGGCCTACAGAGAAATTCAGCAACTCAAATTACAGTAATTTCGCCTGATGCCCACCTGTGCACGGGCAAAGCTATCGCTGTAATCAACCCATTCCCAGAAGTGGAAGAGGACTTATCCAGAATTCCCCGCACAGCAGAATTTCACTTTGCAGATGGGGGCCAGTCAGCCGCATTCTGAATTACACCAGAATGTGCACCACCCATTTTCAACCACTGTGGCTTACTGAGCCACAAGGAACACGCATGCCCTGTGAAAGAGGGCTTAATGGAAAATGACTATTGTGAGGAAGCAATGGACAAAGATAATGAAAACTTCGCCAAAATGACTGACGGTCACCACCCATTCCACTGGGGTGAAGATGTACTATACTCTATCATGGACCCAGTTACAAGCAAACAATGTAAAGTGGCACAAAAAGCCCGCAAGCAAGCAGCAGCTGATGCGGCGGCACACGCGGAGTCTGCCATTAACCCTGGACAAATTTGGGAGGATATTTTGGATATTCACCGAACCAACCAATCAGAACAATATGCCCAGGTCGAAAATTTTCACAGTAACCTGACTGAGTCACAAAGCGACATCAGTCATGCACATACTGAGGAATAATGCAACTGCAATTTGGGCGAAAATGTGGTGCACAATTCACCAAAGTTGAACCTCAAAAATATAAAATCCAATCAACAATCTGCATCAAATCAACACGAGACCTGTGCAGGAAAAGTTGATGCAAATGCAAAAAACTGCAATTCCCATGAATCATTGGTTCAGATCAAGGGAATCAACAATGGCAGTGAAAGAGTTGGAGTACAGACGTGGAGCATGGTCAAAATGAGCCATGGTGGGATAGGGCCAGAGGGCCCTCCCAACCGCTCCTGAGGCGCCATGGGCACCTCAGTGTCAATAGGGACGCTAAACATTACGGGAGCCAGGGCTCATACATCCCAAGCCAAAAGGCTGGAATTCCTGCGAAAACCTCTTGTAGACATCTTGGCCATCCAATAAACCCACTGTCTACAAGGAGAATAAGGATCCTGGTCAACCAGGGTCGCACCATCACAATCAGTATGGACGTCTCACTGTAGGGTGAACGTCCAAAACAACAAAAAATTTAAAATTACAAATTCATCATCACACTTACTTGGTCAAGTCCTGGTAGCAACAATCACATGCCAAGAGGAAATAATTTTGATAGCATGTATATATTCACCATGCACTGCAACTGAGAGAAAACAATTTTTTGAAAATATTCCTACTCTACCCTCCCACCAGATACCATTATGTTAGGCGATTTCAACTGCTGGGATAACCCCAATACGGATTGATGGCCTAATCCCAGGGGATACCCACCTGGACACATTGAATTCCGCACAATGAAGGCATCTCTTGGCTTACAGGATGCTCTTCCCCCCAGTTCACCACTCCTTCCCCACATGATGCAGCCCAACATATGTGAGGGAATTTCTCATATCAATGAGTCGCATTGACCACATCCTCATCCCACAATCCCACCGCTCAAGAATCTCCAAATTTACAACAAAAAAGATCAATTTTTCTGACCACCGATTGGTTATGGCGCAGTTAGCGCCAACCCAATCCCACACACAGGTGTCACCTTGGAGAAAGCTTCACCTGGAAAATATAAAATTGCCTGAGATATCCAACTGGGTTGAAAACAAGGCTACAAACCCAGAATTCACAGCCCCATTCACTTTGGATCCCATCAGAACATGGGAAAATTTCAAAAAGGATTTAATCAACAAAACTTGACATATTGCATCATGTAAGTACACCGTGGACATGGCCACAATCAAGCATACCTTGGCGGAACTAGACCACCTGGAGATAAATACTCTGAGATCTGGCTATAGCCCTAATTGGTGATGCAAATGGGCAGAAATATCTGCTAGACTTAACAATCTCATCTTTGAACACCAACACAGAATCAAAGTATCAAACAAAGGTAAGTTCATACAGTAAGGCGAAACCTGTTTGGCATACTTTTTCCGCCAATTTCACTTCCACAGAAACCAGCCCACGTGCACACTGGTCCGTAAGACCAACGGCACCGTGGCAACTGACCCTGAGGAGGTCAAGGCGGAAGTACATCGCTATTAAACTGAATTATATTGTGAAACACTAACAGATTCACAAAAAATTAAAGAATTTTTACAAACTGCCAAGATACAAAGTACACCACCAAATTACAACATACTATCCCTAATTACATGGGAGAAGCTTTGGGAGACAATTCGCGGTGCACCACATAAGAAATGCCCAGGGCCTGATGGGATATCCTACAGATTTTACAAAAAATATTTTCAACAAATCGCCCCCCTCCTATTGGCGTCTATGAACCAGAGCTTGTTGGAAACACGCCTATTACCAGGAGGCCATGAATCCTATGTTATAACCTTGTATAAAAAGGGTGACAAGTTGGACCTGGCCAACTGGCGCCCAATTGCACTCTCCAACACTGACACAAAAATTCTAACAAAAATTTTAGCAGCTAGATTAGGCGCAATTGCATCTGACGCCCTATCACCCAACCAGTTTGGGTTTATACCAGGGCGTTCAATCTGGAACAACATACACCATGTTGCAAACATTTGCCAATCCAAAGCAACTGGTGCTCTGGTCTTCTTGGATCAGGAAAAGGCTATGACCGTGTTAGCTGGCCATACCTAAAAGAATGTCTACATGCCTTCAAACTCCCACCAAGATTCATAAAATGGGCGATGCTCCTAACAGAATCTGCAACCATGGCTGTATGCGGCCCTGGATTCCTAACAAACAAGATTAAACCACACAGAGGGCTCAAACAAGGGGATCCCCTCAGCCCACTTCCATACAATTTCAGCTTTGACCCGCTCCTCCGAGTAACTGACTCACGTCTCATGGGGATAACTGCACAAGGACAACCAACAGTCAAGATACTGGCCTTTGCAGATGACTGCGTAGCAGGTATAGCAAACAATGAAGATGCCCGACAGCTGGAACTCACTTAGAGGAATACTCCAAGGTGAGCAATGCATCGCTCAACAAAAGGAAGACAAAAATCATCCTCTTAGGCAAATACACAAACAATTGGGCCACAACATCAGAACCTCACACCAACACTCGAAGAAAAAACCCAATTATATTACCCTTTGAAACACCTCCCACCACCACTCCTGTCCGACACCTTGGAATCTGGCTAGAATCAGGGGGATATGCTAATGAGACAATGGAAAGTAACCTGTTACAACGGGTATCCAAACGCGTCGCCTCCCTCAAGGGAAGAACACCAGGACTAAAAGGACGAGTTACAGTTGCTAACTCGCTCATCCTCCCAATACTGTGGTACCAGGCCCACGCGATCGCCTTCTCACCTACCTTTATAACTTCAATCCGCGCGCTTATCCAGGGCTGGCTGTGGCCTGGCTCTCACCCTCCTATACGGATGGAAACACTATTTGGCCCACGCTCAAGCAGAGGCATGGGACTAATATATTTCAAGAGCCATGCCAATCACATCCTAGGTACCTGGATAAAGAAAATCCTTGCTCCAGACCTCCCGCAACAACATTGGTCCAGAGCAGCAAGGACTAACTTTGCACAGGCGCTCAAATTAACCAACCCACATAGTCCACCCAGACTACTTTCATACCTTTCCAAGCACCCTACTGCAACAGGTCCGCATGGAACCTCCCTCATTTCAAACATATCCTCTGAACTATCTACCATATGGGATGGACCATAGAGAACATGGGTACTATACAGTGAAGGGGACAACCCAGCCCCCAATTCAAATTAAGAAACCCAGAAAACCACCCCCAGAGAGATATGCTCGCAACAACCCCAAACTTAACTAGGATAGAATACCTAGATATGTTGGACATTCCCTATGATTTAACCACACAGAAGGCAATGTGGAAAATGACTCACCACCCACTCCTACAGCCAAGGATAAGAGCAAACGCCTGGCGCTGTCTGAGAAGGACCTATAGGATGGCGGACCGTTCCAACTCCCTCCACAAAACATGTGCAGTATGTGGAGGGGAGGGATCCCTACATCGCCACCTAGAAACATGCCCCCCAACCAAAGCTATATGGCAGGAAGTCGCACGCCTGCTTAAGATCCAAAACGAACAGGAATTCTCTATATCAAAGAGCATCTTTGCGCTCCAGATTGAGTCACCAATCCCATCTACCCTCCGCTCCCTAATAATACCCATTGCAATGTGGACAATACACACAATTGCATTAGATGCGTTCAAGGGCACAGTCCTAACCATTCATGGGGTTATTAATAGATTCCATGTCCACTTACTAGAGCACTTACAAGCCTGGCTCTATGGATATATGAGACCAAGGCAAAAAGCACTCATAGAATCATGGTTCCCACTCTGGTTCCTCCACACAGACCCTTTCCTTCACACCTGCTCCATAGCAGGGGAAACCCCCTTGGAGTAGCGCACCAACCCCCCCATACCTGGCAGTCCCGCTGGCAACAGGGGTAACTTGAGTACCCTGGTGTGCCCAGTTTTATATTTGTTGGTTATTTCCTTAGTTTTATGTATATTTGGTAATGTCCGTCCCCTAGTCAGCTTACCTCGAATAAATAAAATAGTAACTGTCACGGCTTCCTTCTGTTCCGCGCACTCTAAGCTATTAACATTCTACCCTCCTGATCATCTCATCCTGCTTGTATTTTAGCAACTTTGGATGGTACAACTTTCATGGCTTAGTAATTCACTTCACAGTATCTCATTAGTTCCTTCAATTCTTCATTAATTAATTCATTACCGCCCAATTTGGCCAATTTCCAGTAACCCAATATCGCCTCATTTCAAAGCGCTTAAATTACCATTACCAGTTTGATTCTAATAGATTCCATTCATTTCGCCATGATGACCTCAGGCTTATCATCCAGTCATATCAAATTCACAACATAAGCAATGCAAAATCTAACCACCAAGCCCCCCAACACACAGTCAATATGTCATAAGACCCTGGGAGCATTATGCAAACCAAATGCATAACCCAATACTCAAAAATTCTCAAGTGGCACTTGAACGCAGTATATTGCTGATGCTCTGGATGCACGGGAATTTGAATGAAAGCATCAACCAGATACAAATTGGTGAAAACCACACACCCCAAAATCATGGTTAGAATGTCTTCCATGAGCAGCATCAGATATGGATCAGGCTCTATCACTGCGTTGAGCTTCCAGAAATCCACACAAGGATGCAGATCCCCACTCGCCTTTGGTACAAGAAGCATTGGCGAAACCACAAGCGCTTTTGATGACAAAATTAAACATAAACCTATCATTTTGTGGACATAAACGTCAAGAGCCTCCCAAGCCTGAGAATTAAATGGATAAACTATAGCATCCCTTTGGCAAATCAGAGCCCTCCTTGAACCAAAATCACATGCAAAGTCCCCCATAGGCAAAAAGGTGCCTCACCCTTGGGCTCAAACACTGATGCAAACTCCTGGTACTCCTCTGGCAAACCCTCCAATGGTGCAACTGAAGATAAACCCACATACACTTCACTTATGACCCCTGGTACTGGAACTCCCACTCGCACATATCTGAGTCACCAAGTGACAACAGCACTTTACCCTTCAACATATCAAATTGTGGATGAATCTGGTGCCACCACCTCATTCCCAGAAACACTGGATGAGGAAGATGTGCCACAGCATGAAATAACTCTTCAGACTCATCCAAGCCTTGTCTCAACAGAATCATAACCTGCACCCGCCATACTACAGTCCTCTTGGTGGAATCCACCAAAACATGAATCCATCCTCCTGCAATGGCAATCCACATCTTCTTACCCACTCCTCATCCACATAATTTTTATCAGCCTCATTGTTCACAAGGGCCAGGAGCTTCCCACACCTTCACTGATAAAAGCAAATTTGAATAAAGCAAAGTAGGTGGCTTATTCCTGGACATAAGATTCACCATCTTCTTGCAGAAATAATAGGGAACATTCTTCTTCTGGGCCTCAGGAATATGAATGGGGGCTTCAACCAGAATCAGCACCTCTGGCACCTCACCCCCTCCCCAGGTCCCCCCTGACTATTCCCTTCCTCCTCCACATAACTAAACCCCTTGGAGCTGCGCACCAGCTCCAAATTTGCCTGTCTCATTGCATCCTGACCGTGGAATCCCCCTGGGGACGCACCAACTTCCAGTGAGCCCACACCAAGGCCACCTCTTCCTCCAACATCACTGCAGGTCACACTTCTGCCATTGCAAACAACAAAGCGGCATGCAAATTTTGATGGAACATGCAAGAGAGCTGGGACTCTGGCGCCTTTGCTGCTCTTGCAAGCGCACAGTAAATCTGACCATATTCCTACACAGTCTTAATTCCCTGACTGCACTGCAGCAATGCTGACCAGGCTGAATCTTGCTCATCATCCAGACATGCCACCCAGTTAATAAAATCCAAACACTCCTCCACTGAGCTTGGCACCCCGCCTGCTCTTCCAAAAGTTCTCATATCCAATTTTGACTGCTTCACTTGCAAGGTCACCAAAACTTTTCAAAACTGTAATGCCAATGAATTCTCATCCCCTGCTACCTTTTCTAAATGCCCATGGAAAAGAACCCACCAAACGTCTGATAGATCAGCTCCAACTCCTCTGAACTCAGCACTAATGTAATCCTTTCTCCGGCTTTCACTGGTCCTAACACTTTCTAACCACTCTGGGGCACACACTCAAGCACCTGGTATACCTTGCAAAGAAAAAACGCCACCAAAAATATCACCATCAAAAGCATTGCAGTATGGTGATACCACGCAGGAAACACAATTGCTCCTGGATCCTCTTTTGCTTGCCACCACAACAATAAAAAAGTAAATAAGTTCTGTTTAATGTAACACACTGGCTCCTTTCAATGAGCCACAAATGAACTAGGAAGCAGGACCAAGTCAAAGACCAAAGGGCGGATAGGATTCCTGAGACTATTCTTCTAGTGTATGCTACAGGCGCTGTGGATGAACACTCCTTGGAGGAAAGTTACAAGTATGCTTACCCCAAGCAACATGCCCTGACCCCAAGACAAGGTGCATTTAGAGGTAATAGCCCTCCACAACTCACTATTAAAGTCCAACTCCTGTTTCATTCACATCAGCTTGTCCTATCTTATCAAAGATCAGAGCAATGTGATGTTGAGGGAAAACAATAACTGTCACAGCGGCAAACGCCCATTAACATTCGCCATCCATTGGAATGAAAAATTCTTTCATGTCAAAGGATGCAGCGGCGTGGCCAGCTTCAATAGGGCAGTGGAGAATTCCTGCAAAAACATGATATTGTCCAAGGAGCTCTGCAACTGCTTCTGGGTGGTGGAAGTGGGCCACGCAAGTTTATAGCCAAGATTGCTGGGGTAAATCATGTAACTGTCTTTCAGGACCAAATTACTGAGGAAGGTAACCCCATCCCTATAAAACTCATACTTAATGGGTTTCACATAGAGGTTGTCCTTGTACAACGCTGCCAGCACTGCCTTCAGGTCCTTCTCATGATGCTTTTGGGTGTGAAGGAATGCAAAAGGATATTATTAGTATACACCATTTCACAGGTGAACCAAAGGTAGCTTAGCACCTCATTGATCACCTGCTGAAATGTGGCTGGAGTGTTCTTCAAGGTAAAATACATCACGCGGAACTTGAAGATTTATCTCCTTGTATGAACCGCCATAAGCCACTTTGGCCTTCTGCCACCTGGTTCTGGTTGAATGCACTCATGAGATTGAGCTTCAAAAACACCCAGGATTCTGCAATTTCTTGGTTAATTGGCTGCTTGAGGGGTAGAGAATAGGGATCATAAATGATATTATATAAATACCTGTAATCCTTGCATGGGCACAACTTGCTATCAGCCTTCTGAGCAGAAAGCATGGGGTAAGCAATTAGCGAGGTGTCCTTAAACAAACAGCTCTTTGCAAGCATGTCATCTAACAACACCTCCAAGGCCCTATATTAATGCTCAATGTAAGGGTACTGGGGACAGTTGATGTTAAAACATTTACTGCCAGGTGGAAGTCCATATCATACTTGGAGTGTGAGGGAAGAAGTTTGTCCTTTTCCATATTGAAAATATCCCAGAACTGGATCAAGCTAGAAGGGAAAAACACCAGCTGTGCTGCGGGGGAATGAGTTGAAACAATTGAACCCACCTGTTGGAATTTTAACCAGATGGAATCCTCCAATGATTAATCATTATTTGGGATGATATGGCCAATCCTGGCGGAATGGCTTATTGACTGAATTTCATATGATTTGATATGATTGCTGATTAGTTACTCCCCAATTTGAGTTGAGCCAAAATTAGTATTCTGCTGAGTTTGGTATTAGGTTCAAGTGGGGCCAATCAGTGGCCCCAAATTAGTATAAGGATCACCAGCAACTAATAGCTGAGGATGATCCAATCAGTATCAGTCAGCGGAATCAGTGTTCAATGCCAACTGCCATTCATGTACCGTTGTGGGAATTTCCAGAAAAAAGCTGATGTATTCGCTTTATTTGTTCATTAATGAATTCGCTGCCTGTACTGATTATCCAGTGTCAGTGGATCTGACAATTATGAGTTTGAGGCAGCTGAGGTTGTTTCCAGTGCCTCATTTATTATTAAGATAAGATGAGAATAGATGTCAGTGAGATGCTGAGATATTTTGAGTCAATCAAGTGACCAAATTAGTTTCCAGCATATTATTATCAATTTGAAGGTCAAATTCAAATTTGACATTTATTTAGATAAATATTTTAGATGACTCACCGGTGACTTAAGGCTGAGGATGATCCAAAACTAATTCAGACATTGGGAAGGATGGAGTGAGAGGGTTGACGCCAGGGAAGAGAATAGTGTAGAAGAAGAAGTAGTAGAAGAAGAAGAAAAGTGGTTGGCTGGAAGAACCAGCGGAAGAGCCAATTGGTCAGCAGTGGGCGCAGTAGCCCTTTTTTGAAAATAGGTTAATTCACCTGGCGCTTCCCTTTCAATAAACATCTCCTGTTGCCTATTCTACCTTTTGTTATAAGTTTATTATTTATTTTGTTGGTTGGAGCTTAAGCTAGGGGATCCCCAAATGGCATGGGTGACATGCCAAGGGGTTAGCCAGCGCTGCTAGCCCTGACGCCTAAGGCAAAACAACAAGGGCTGACCAGTCTTCACAGTGGTTAGCCTGCCAACTAGCAGAGCCCATAGTTGATTTTACAACACCACCACTCCAGCGTGAGAAAAAGCATCAGTGAATGGATATTTTGCCATACATGTGCAGATTCATGAACAATAAAATGTTGGGCTCTAGGTTAATACTCACCTGTTGCTGCTGCCACCACCCAACCCCCAGGATAATGGTAAAAAACAAGTCTTGCACAGCGGTGAACTAATCACAGATTTCATGACCATTAATTGAGAATGATTGGGCCGTCTCACTGCATAACATATTGTCAAGGCTAAAAGCACATTCAATAATGAGGACCCACCATCAAGATCCAGATCCAAATCATGGGTGACCTGCAAGCTCCTAAAGTTTCAAGCAGCTATGTTTAGGAGAGCCTCTAAGGATACTATATGTGAGCCCAACTGGATTTGCACAAGTAACAAGAAATAAGCCTGATCTTGATTATTAGCCACTTTGCAAGATATAACTGGGGGAAAAGGTGTATCCATTTGACTAACCCTCAGGTCACCCTTGGGAAAGGAAACTGTGGTACTGCCACATGAGCCACCTCCACCTCTGGCAACTGTCCAGTAGTCAAAAAAAGGCATCAACAGATTCACATGTTTCAGCTCCCCCAGAGCCTCTAAATCAATCACTTGAATACTCCTACCTGAGCACAGAACATTTGGTTAAAGGAGGCAGAAGAGCAGTTACAGTAACAATCAACACCCCATGCTTGCAATCAGTCCACAGGGATGGAGCGTGGAGGGCAATAGAGACCCCACCCTTCCACACATGTGGCAGAAGAACCTTCATAGCTGTCTGGGGTAGGTGCTTACCCCAACTGGGGTGAAAACCCTTTGACCAAAGGAGTGGGCCCTCCCTCATGACACAAAGCCAACGCAGCACCTCTCTTATTGAAAAGGGTAAAGAAGGACCAAAGTGTGGTTGCTTTATTATGTCATGGAGTGTGCTCATAATAATAAGACTGTCCTGGAACCCTGGGTGAGTGAATACTCAAAACCCCAGCAAGAATACCTCAGTTACAGCCATCTATATAATGGATAGAATAGGCAGAAGGCAGCCACAAGAACTAGCCATTGAATATAAAATAGAAATCATCACCACCATGCATCTATAAGAACGCATAAACTCACCAATAAATTTGGATTTTTTTTGGTTTTATCTTAACCAAAATGGTGGAAAGGGAAAAATAGAGTAACAGTCCTACCCATCAGGATTTGCTGCCTTATAAGCTCAAAAACAAATTTGGGATTGAATATTGTATTTCTATCAGAAATAATTTTACAGTTCAATTATGTCATATCAGCTTCTTTAAATTCTTACAATGCCAGATTGATCTTGACCTGACCAGCCAACTCATGCTCAAATTTTGATATTAATTTTTCCTTTCAGATGCAATTTCACTTGGTGGATCAGCGTTGCTTTATCCAGCAGGTGACTGGGTATGCCTATGACCAGGTCATATATGATTGGCCCTATCAAGTTGGGAAGGGATTTGTTGCACCTGTACCTATCAGGGATGGGCTTGTGCTTAACAGTGATGAAGGGGCATGGTAGTTGGGAATTCCCACACATAAAACTAACTTACAGAATGCTTGGTAGATTTCAATTTGATTGTATCAGCAGGACCCAAACTGCTAAAGACAACGTTTGGAGGGGCATAATCACTGCCAATCCTCTGCTGGTGGTGGCCCCTGGCTGCTGCCACTTCCCACACACCCTGAATTTTCTGCACTAGCTCATGGGTGGTTGTCATGGAGGAAAATGATGCAAGCTTCAAGGAATATGCCATCATACACCTCTCAACTACCACATATGCTAAATTTTTCAGGGTGCTAAGAGGGACAGCCACTGGCTTTTTCCCCTTCTTAGCATAAAACAGGAATACTCCTTAATTAAGCTGCAGGGTTGCTCCCCAACACTTACAAATTCAGCCTCTTGTTGCCTGGAGGACCTCAGGGGGATTTCATTAGGCAGCACCTTATTTAGAACACATTTTGGTCAAGGTATGGGGTTTGTTAATCTGGCTTCTTGTCACCAGTGGGTATACCAAGGAGGGCTCTACCATGTGCATCTCACTTGGGACCAGATGTCTGCAAGTTTGAGGTTCATGTGTTGGCAGTGACCTCAACCACTGTTTTAAAATAAAATAAAATATAAATATATAAAACAAAGATGGGCCTCAATGGATCACAGGTTTTGATAAAGTGCTTTATTTAGAGGATAATAAGATAATATACATTTAGAGTGGTTCATTATAAAGTTTAAACTTACTTTAAAATAAAATGCTTAAGTTTATTTGATCAAACCTAGAAATTTTAAGGGCTTGTGTAAGCATGTGGGAATTTCAGGATTGGTTTCAAGCCATCCTAATTCAAAAACCTGGACTTAATAAATTTATAAAATCTAAAATAAATTTTCTAAATTTATTGGAACAAAAATATGGAGAATTGCAAAGCAGATTTAACATCAACAGCTAAATTTACCATTTATCAGAAAATTATGTAGCAGATTATAATTTATATATAAATAATATAAAAGTTTAAACAATATTTCTCAAATCATGTATATGGTATGACTTAAAAAATAATGTTTTAGACCTAATCTACATATTAATCTAGATGGGGTTTAGCTTTTCTTATGGACTAATTTAGCAATATAATTCTATCTTTTTAATGAAAAGCTTTTGAACGTATTTTTGTTATCAAACATCCCAATTTATTGATTTAAGAGGGTTTATATCTGCCTTTTATATAAAATCTAAATATGCACTATATATAACTTATTATTTTTACATATACTTTCCTAATAAATGAGAATATTGAGTGTCAATAATGATATTTGCTCCACAAGCTCTCCAAATTTTTGTATCCAATCAATTTGGACTTTTTTAAATTTACAACAATTATTAAATCTATGTTTTATTTAGATTTCTTGGAAACAACCTCAACCTGTCCCATATTTTCAAGCAAGCCTAAGGAACTTTCCCTAGTTTTAATTAAATGAACTCAAGCACTTTATCTTAGAGTGAGGTTGTGTTTTCTTGCAACTTATACTGAAATTCTAATATTTTTATATATTTTAAATAAAATACTATTCTAAAACCTATGGGCTATCAAGATCAAATTTAGAAATATCCAATTTTATCAGTTTAAATAAAAAACAGTGTCTAAGGTCACCACTTATTCCAAAGGTATCTCAAGCTCATTAGCAACAGTGAAGAAAGAGACACCATTTGAATGATGTGCTCCATATTGAATCCTATGGTTAGCATAGGCCAAACTGGTCTATTAACACCCCCACTCACCTTGACCTGCTAGTATCGTGCCTAGCCAACTCTCCCAAGGTGCCTCAGACTACAGTATTTATCTTTTAGACTAATAGAATTGAGGAAACTCTCCTTATAGGCTGGTTCAATTGTTGGTGTGGATGGGAGACTCGGGCTCCCTTATTGTTACATCTCTCACCTTGAGGTCCTATTTCTTGCTACGGTTTTGTTTTTGTTAGCCAATCAAATTTTAAATACTGAATTGTATTTGAAAGTTGATTCAGAAAACATAAGTCATAACACCTTAGCTATATTAAAACAAATTATTTGCTGCTTGCCAATTTCAACAACCTTTATCTTGTGTAATCAAGTGTAAAGTTGTGATCTAATACAAAGGCATGGTAATGTTATTGCTTATCATTTTAGTCATCATAAACATTTGTTAAGAAAGATTTTTTTAGAAATTTTAATCATAACAATTAAAATATAAAACATACCGCTTAAAATCAACTTAACAAAATTTTAAGCAAAGCAGTTATAATAGAGCTCAGGTACATTTTTTAAGAATTTGTATTCTAAAAAAACAATATATATTGAAATATTATAATCAATGTATTTATTTAGCTGACCTATTCAATAATGATATTAACATAACTTGCCAAAAGTGATCAAACTACAATCAATAAATTCTGCACCGAATTTGATATCTCGTAATAATGATATAGTTTAAACATAAAAATAAGCTTAATTTATTGAGATGACAAAATAGGAATATAATTATTTGCAATGAGAGCCTAAAAATATTTTAAATTCAAGAACGAACACCAAAAATAGCACTGAGATTGGCAGGATCACTTGTACTCATTTTTTTGTTTTGGACGTATTTTGCCCTATGACTGACAAGTTAAAGATAAGCAATCTAGAAAATTTACCTCAAGCGCAAATTTTTGGGTGGTGGAATGCCATTGTTCTCAATTTCAATCATTTTCTTAGCCTCATTTTTCAATCATTTTCTTAGACTCATTTTTAGATTTTCTTGTTCTTTTTGCTTTTTTCTCTTTTTTAACTTTTTTGATCTTCTTTTCTTTCTTTTCACTTTTAGATTCTTTAATAGACTCACTCATATTGTTGATTTTATCAGCATTGTCAGTCGATGTTTGTTCGTCTATGGCATTCAGCTTTGCTAATAGTTGAGAAAATCCAGAAGTGTTATCAATCCAGTTGTTTATAGTTTTAGCATCAGCTCCAATCCCAAGTTGATTAGTTTTAAGAACTGTTTTGACATGCTGCGTCGTTCCGTTCTCTAGGGCACCTAAACCTTTCCCTGGTGTCCAACCCATCTTTTCAAGCATTTTAAATCCAAATCGGTTAGTGTCTTTTAATTATTTAATAAATGAAAGTACTCTTTAACTAGTAAAAATTTAGTACTCACTATTACTCCATGCAAGATTTTGAGGATCAGCTCCGATCCTTTGCTTTTGGCGTGGCTCCGCGAGTCCCATCTTATAGTATTTGAAGGTGAGTTAAGAATGGTATAACCGCCTTGATGAAGCAGCAAATGATATTGAAAATATTGCTACCTAGAATGTCAATAAAAAGCCATTTTAATCAAAAACAATATTTTAATCCATATAAATGCAAACAGTAATGACAATAAAGCGGTTAGCAATTTACATTAATTCTTTTAAAAATGTAGGTATTTGTAAACTAAGTTATAGAGATTACCCTAAATGAAGCGATAAACCTATAGCAAAAGTGCTTAAGACAAGTTATCTAAACAAACAGATCTATATTTTAAGAAAGATTATTTCGTTAAATTAGTTTAATTTTTAGACGTTTGTCGGGATTCCCCCTTTACTTCGGGAAGCCTCAACTAGGGATCGCGACTCGCCTATTGGCGAATGCCGGTTAGGTTCCCCGTTGACTTGGTTGAGCCTGACTCGAAGTACGGGGATCGACCCCGATAATATTTAATAATAATTTAAGTAAATTTGATTCGACACCGACGACTAAAGCCGAGGATGTCGAATAGTCAGTCAATCGGGTCGCGGAGAATTATCATCTCAACGCAAAACTAATCAACTAGCCATTTCGGGATTCACCGGCGAATTATGCCGAGGATTATCCCAATCCCCTTTGTATTATTAATCTATATTAATAAAAGCAAGTGTGTGTGCGTGTGTGCGCGATGCCCAGCCAAAACTATAGCATGTAGAGTTTTGAAAATTTAAATATAGGTGGACAGGAGGGGGCCCGTGTGCGCCTCGAAGCCGGATTTTTTTTTCATAATAAAATAAAAAGTTTTATATATAAGAAGTGAAAACCTTATATGTTTTTATTGAAATCGGTATATTGTTAGGCTGAGCAGTTTGATATTCGGCTGATTCGATAGTTTAAATGGTTTTGGCGAGCGGTTGATTTTGGGTTGTTTAATAAGCTTGATGATTTTAGTAAGCAGTTAGTGATTGGTTGTTTCGGTAAGTTTAGGTTTGTTTTACGAATGCAAAGCGGATAGAAATTGGTTGATTTGGTATAATAATGGTTTTAGATATTAGTAAGTGGTTGGTGATTTTGGTTTCGATTTTGTTAATATTAGTTTTGCAAGGCAGTTTGGTGATTGGTTGATTTGATATGTTCAATAGTTTTAGCTAAGCGGTTTAGTGACTTATCAATATAACTTATCTGATAAAGTTTAAATTCCATAGCGAAGCACGGGAATCTTATTAATTTTATATAATCTTAAAAAAACCTGCCCAATTTGGTTCCCCTAATTAATAAAATACTTTTGACAAGTTAAGTAGAAGTTGATTTAGTAGTGTCATAAGAATAGGAGGTACTTGCAGATACCTCAAAAGCCAAACATCTGCACCTCAAATTTAATTCATTTTGTCCTGATTCACTAGTTTCCTGTAAGCCACCAGAACCTCAATTAATTATTACATATCACCTAATATAAAAACCCCTCTTATCTACAATAAAGTTAAGTTCTTCAGATTTTAAGTTGTTTTTCATTTTTATTATATCATCTTATTATACCAACCTAGTATTGCAATAATTATGTCTGGATATACAGAATCCTCTCAGCAGATGGCTGACCTTGAAAATAACTGCTTATCATGCACCATACATTCCCTTGTTGTAGAAAACCTGAAGATAATCAACATCCATGACAAATTAGTGATCCTGCCAATAAACCTGTGAATGCCTTCCAGAGCCAGGCTACAACCCTGATATTAATGAGAATCTACACAAGGCAAACACTAGAGAAATTTGAAGATGGTCCAATAGATGAATGATTAGAAGCTTATAACTCTTGGGGCAACGACTATAATATGAGTGACCACCAACAACTCCATGAGGTGCCTAGCTTTCTAGTAGGTGAAGCAAGGAGGTGGCACAGTGTCAACCTCCCATTTGATACCTGGGGTGAATGGCAAAAGCATGCCCATGCTAAATTTTGGGTATCCACCACAAAACTTTGAGAGAAGTTTCAGCACATGTGCCTAAAGAATTAGGATAACTTCAATCATTTTTTGGACAAATTTGAAGATCTACTTGAACAATGGTACCAGTCTGGCACCCAATGTTGTGATGACATAGACCAACAATTATTGGAATAATTTATTGATACCTTAGAAGGACCATACATAAATGCTGTACTTGTTGCTCAACTTTCATGTGCTGACCATGCCATTGAAGTCTGCTGCTAATATGCTCGCCTAGCCAGCCATCAGCCTATAAAACCAACTACCAGAAGGCTGGAGCTAGAGGAAGAAGAACCAAAGTATGAGGCTACCACAAAGTTCCAGCATATCAGCCTTCCCTCTGAGTTTACCACACAGATGAATACCCTCTCAGAACAAGTACAACAGCTCACTATGCTAGTACAAGGAAGGCCCCCACAAAACAATATGTGTTGCCATAACTGCAATGAGCCTGGCCAACATTCTCACCAGTGTCATGCACCATGTTTCTACTGTAAAGTTATCTACCTGGATGGCCCATGTACAAACTGACTACCTTGCTGAAATCAAGCAGTTACAAGTTATCCACAGCATGCAAACTATGTGCAGCAACAGCCTTACTACCATAATACCAGGACTTTCCAACAAAACTCTGTATGTTACATTAAGGCTCCACTCCAGAAACTTGACCAGAATCAAATCCTTCTCCTGATGGAAGCTTATGCTGCTGAGAAAAATGATGACCAAAATACCCTACCACATACTACTAAATCTGTTAAGAAAATAAAAATTGAAGATCTCCTTTATTCAGGCAAAGAAAGTCAGCTAGTACCCACTGGAGTACCCATGGAAGAGGATGATGAATCATGCCCTCAAACCCAGAACTGGGATTACTTGCCTCTTCCTGCCTTTGGCAAGAGCTTTGAGCCAGACCAAAATCACTTGCCCCATGAGCAACCCATTCAAGACAATGCTCCACATCAAACTGCCCAACACGTCCATTAGAAACTCAACCTGCAGCTGAAAAATTTATTGACCCTGTATCATCAACCAATCCACGCCTTGGAGTGCACACTGTGCAGAAGCTTTCAGCATCTACTTAATTCTGCCTACCTCAATAATTTGTGAAAAATTGACCTATACCTTCCTCACATCAGCCTGAAGAATTTTCTGTTACAAAGATCCTAAAAGAAACCGTGATCCCCATCAGCCTTGGAGACCTGTGCAAATCCAGTCCAGCACTCCATAAAGACCTTCATTAAGCAATTGGAATAACCCAACTTAGCTCTGGTGCAGTAAAACCCCAAGAAACCCTTTTTAGTAGTACCAATTCACCATGTACTGTTGAATTCCTTTTTGGTTACACCATTTCAATTATCTTAACACTGGCTCATCAGCCAACATTGTTACAAAGAAATTTCTCTTAGATATTGGCTATGAGGATATACTACACAGTGACCTGGTGTTCCTCATGGCTGGAGGTACCTAACAAAACTGCTATGGACAAGTTTTTAACCTACCCGTTGAGATTGCTGGGAAAATCAGATCCATTAATGCTGTTGTCTTTGACCATGACCATTTCCCTATGTTACTGTCCCATCAGGCCCTAAAAGAATTTGGCATCCATGCAAACTTTGAAAGTGACCAGTGGTATATCCAGAATGATGATGGAATGAAACCCATCAAAGTCTCCTAATCCAATGCAGATGCTCAGCAGGAGTGCCCTTCCCAAATCATGACCTACCTATGTTCTGAGTTAGATGACTAAATTCAGACCTTGAGCTTAACAAACCCTCAGAAAACTCAGCTAACCCAACTCTTAAAACAGTACCATGAAAATATCTGCCATGAGGGTGATGACATACTGTAAAAATTTATGGGTCTGGTTATTATCAGCTAATAACCTCTATAAACTTATTACTTGCACAGGTTTGGTTCTTGTGCAGTTTGTCTGTGTTGTATTGTTGTTGATATAATCAGTTGATAATAGTATGACAACTAATATCTATAGTTGAATGTAATTCTTAGATCTTGGCCCAACGCTCAGCCAGTATTTCCTCTCAAACTACTTGAGATGTCTCAAATTGGGATTCATTCCCTCATACTTTCTAACCCAATCTTCTCTGAGCTTCCCTGGTGACAGTTTCTTCAGTTTGTCACAAAGTTGGCAGCATACCTCAATTTGTTTCTGCTTCTTCTCTGGATCCCCGCTCAAATCCTTACTCTTTTCCCTAAAGAGTCTCCCAATTATTGCACACAGTAATAATATCCTTGAGAAAAAATAGAACAATTGAAAGCTGATAAAGTTTACTACTTAAACTATATACTGGATGAAAACTATAGAGCTGTGGAACTATATAACTGTTTTTTATTATAAGTTATTCTAGGGAATTTATAGTGAGGATTTGGTCATCTAACCCTCAGTTGACACCTCCTTAATGAAATGGCATCCATTGCTGTTAATTCACCCATCCTCATCTCAGCAGCGATGGTCTTCCCCATCCTGGATAGGATTCCATTGTTGGACATTCTTGAGACCTAAAATGGAAAGAGTTGAAAAACGTGTCCCTAACTTTTTCCTCTCCATCCAAGAGAACCAACTATATTTGGCTAGCAACCTTCTTAGGTAATGGAACTTGTTATCCATTAAGGCAGGTCACTTACCAACCGAGTGATTTGCTAGTTTCAGGTGGCATTGCTTGCCTCACAACTTACTACTTACATTCCCAATCAGTCAGTGATGTAATCTGACTGATCCCAATCAGTACACCTGATTGTTAATCACTATCAGATGCCCCTATTTTGTCAGAAACTCTGCCTGATGAGATCTTAAGCATTCATCTGGATAGATCCCTGATGGATCCATCCAGGTGAATATCCCAAAATCCCTTGAACATAGTTACTCCAAAATTTAGGGTCCACCGATTTCCAATTCACCTTGCATTAGGGAATTATCCCCTAGCAATTCCTGGTAATCTAGCAGGCTGGCAATATGGGCAAAAATCCCAACACATCCCCCCTCTTGCCTATATTTGCATCAATAAAAGGACTGGGGTAGGAGAACACCACTTCAGATACTCAGTCAAATACCTCATTGGTTCAAGCAGAGTACACTCATCAATACTCAACGCTGCTCAGGATGACCTTCAGCATGCTGCTCTCTTCCTATTTCTCCTTGCTACTGCCTACTCAGAGTGCAGTCCCCATATTCTACTGTTGTTCTGGGATGATCAATTTACTCATGACGATATTAGTCCCAGGATCCAGTTTTCCCCCCATTAGGGCATATGACCCATTGTCATATTCAGGATTCTTTGTCCGGTGTCCTCAATTTCCTGATTTTCTTCTTTTCCTAGACAGGAGACTATTGCCGTCAATGTTTATTTTGTGGCCTAACTAAGAATGCTTATTTATGTTCACCCTTGTTATCTTCTTCTCATAACATCTTGGCTTATGTCATTCTTAATTCTTCTTAAAAAACTTACCCCATTAATTTTGAGATAGATTTCTCCAAAATTGGAGATTAATGGATTGTAGAGTGCATAATGTCAACTTCCATATAAGTCTGACATCCCCCCTCTAGTCCAGCTCATATATCAAATTTCAAGTTGCAGTACCAACAACTACTCAATAGTTCGTCTGATCAAGATCTTTGGCTCTTCCAGCAGATGAGTTGGGATGCATGATGTAACCTCTTCTATGGTCCTTCCAGGACTCATATGCCTAGTCTGGCGCCAGTGGCTAGTCCTTCCATCAAATTACTGGAAATGGTAACTAACCCTTTGGAAACCAGGCTAGCAATCATTTCAAATGACTCATGGCCAATTCTCCCTTTGTTGTTAATTCCAGAGTTGAATTTCAAAAACTCTACTGAATTCAGCTCCTTTTGCAGATGCACCAAACATCATTGTGGATGCTCTTAAAATATGCCTTTACTCTTGATTGCTCCTTTCTTGCAGGGTCAGACTTGCTTCCTGAGTTCCTCTTCCAACTCGGATAATACTACAAACCTGCTGTCTTGACTACTGAGCTCAGAATTGGCAACAGTATTCATTTCAAACTCCTTACACAAGATTGTGGGCCCAAGTCACCAAGGCTTTATACCTAGCGCTGAATCCCTCTGACCTTGAGAACATCCTAGATCAGGATACCGCTGCTTATGCTCTTTGCTTTGCCAGCCAAGTTCTTAAAAGTTGAGCCACAAAGCTTCCAGCCTCTCCTGGTTCCATCATTCCTTCTGCTTCAGCTTCTGAGAAGCTCTTAGTTGTCACTTGCAGGATGCCATTCACATCTTGCATGACTATCTTATTTCCAGCACTTCCCATTGGTATCTTCCGCTGATAGCTTTAATAGGGGGCATGATTCAGCAACCCCCATTCAGTATCCCTTGTTTGCTGCCAGCCCATATGTATGGTGTTCTTGACAAAGCCCATTGGCAGGCGCTCAAGATTAATCTTCTGGCTCTGGTACCATATTGGGATTACTTGGGGTTATTTTCCAACTGCCTCTTTCTATACTGCTGCTTTCCTCCCCAATCTGGGGTTTTGCAATTAGCTCCTTCTGACATCTCAATTTTCCTTCCCCTAGTCACTTTCTTGCAGTAATCTGCATCTACTCAAAGAACCTGTTTCCATGTAGGTTTAGCCCTCACTAGCATCTGATCTCACATCAATTAAATGGGTTATTCATTTCTACAGCGATCCATCCTCCCTCCCCCAAGAGGTGACATAGGCAGAATCATCCCTGTATTGAGGATATTCAATAAAAAAATAAAAATTTAATAAAATATATTGGTTTTTTTCTATGCAGTTTATAATATTTCTTTTCCCCTTATCTTTATCAATCTTTTATTTTTTTCTTTTTCTCATGGGCCTTGACCTTGTTTCAGTTCAGCAGTCCATATTTTTTATTTTTCCCCCAAACTGGGTCCTAGGTATTCTTAAACCTACCAGTTTCCTATGGTTCAGAGGTCCTTTTTTCAGACTTGACCTAATCATAAGGGCATAACCAACTTAATGGTTCATCAGTTTTTTGAGAAACTCTTTTTTTTGTTTTTTTTTTCATTGATCCATTGCTTCAAATATTTAGCATGGACTCAATTTACAACTCTTCCATCCAAGAGATTCTTGATGGAGTAGGCATCAGTTGCCATCTTGGTGATAATCTCAAATGGAATTGACCACAATGCATCCAGCTTGTTTCTTCTCCCAAAACCAGCATGTTGTAATAGGCAACTCTTTTGCTTATTCAATATTCTATTAAGGCCAGTCAGTTCTTATCATCTGTCAATTTTGCTCATATCTTTTTCTTTAAAGTCATATCATATGCTTGCAAATGCATCTCAATCAGGATATTTGTCAGTCAGTTCAAGTACTATCTGGCACCCATCCCCGCTGTTGGTTCCACCACCAAAAAAAATCAGTGGCAACATGGCCTTCCTCCCATATAGCAGTTCAAATGTATTTTTCCCATCGCTTTATGATGACTGATATTATAAATGAATGTCACCAAACTCAGGTATGCTCCCCACACAGAAGTTCTTCCTGTGACTAGCTTCCTCAGCATCGCAGCCAGTATTACATTCACTCATGCTACCAGTCCGTTCATCTCCAGCCAGTAGGGTACAGACACAACTCCTCTGATCCCCATTATCTCATACAGTCATGGGATCACATGAGACATGAAGTTTGTCCCATTATTGCTAAGCAGGACCTGCAGGCATCCATGTTGATATACTACTTGATCCAGGATGAACTTTGCAGTGCTGGTAGCGTCTACTTTCACCAGGGCTTTCATCTTAACCCATCTCATCAGATGGTTGATAGCAGCTATTATGTACTTGACTCCCCCTGTGCTCATTGTCAGTGGTCCCATCATGTCAATGAACACCATATGGCAGGCAAATCCAGGGTGGACCAGTTGATATCCAGTTGTATTCTTATGTAACTTGTGCAGTTGGCACTCCACGCAACAAGCTAGATAGTCTGTGACATCATTGTTGATTGACTCCCAGTAGTAGTACTGGCAAATTTAGTTGGTTGTTTTTCTCAGGCCTCCATGCCCAGCAACCTTATGAGCGTCTTGAACAATAGCTGCTCTTTCTGACGGCTTTGGGATCTTAACTGCTCCCTGTTAATTGTCTTAAACACTTGTCCATCCATGGTCTTGGTGTTTTCCATTGCTTTTTGAAGCGCACCTTGGATTTCTCAGAGCTCATTCCCAATTTCTCCTTTGACCATTCTCTAGAATAACTCATCCGCCTGAGGGTATACTATCTGGACCATTGGTAACCTCAATAAGACATCTACATTCTGGTGAAAAGCCCATGCTTGGTGGACAATCTTGTAATTGTAAGCCTGTAGCTTAAGTGCCCATCGGGCCAGTCATCCCTCTGGTTCTCTCAAATTATGGAGCCAACGCAATGAGGAGTGGTCCATCACCACTTTGAAGTGCATTCTGTGGATGTAAACCCAAAACTGCTTACAAACATAAATGACTTCAGGGCATCTACGCTCAGTTATGGTGTAGTTCCTCTCAGTGGCTGAGAGTGTCTGGCTCACATATGCCACCAGATGTTCATCCCCAAGTTTATCTACTTGGCTTAATATGGCGCTGATCACCATCAACAAAGCATTGGTTTGCATAATAAACTCTTGAATGAAATTTGGATATTTCAAATTTGGATAATCTATTAGGTATTAGCATAGCTCATCAAAGGATTCTTGAGCTTCCTTATTCCATACAATTCCTTTCTTCAGATCCTAAAACAGATGGAATAAGGGCATGGTGATTTGGGCAAAGTTCCAAATAAATCTTCTGTAGTATCCAATTATTCCAAGGAACACTTGGATGTCTCAGACACTATTCAGCACAGACACTCATTCTATGGCCTTAATCTTCTGGGCTTGCGGCTGAAATCCAATAGAGAAGATCACAAATCCCAGATATTCCAACTCTTTCTTGAAGAAGTGACACTTCCTCAGCTTAATCTTCAGGTTGGCCCCAGACAGTCTCTTGAATACTTCTTCCAAGTGGTGTAAATGGTCAGTAAACGTCCTACTGAACACATTGATATCATCCAAGTACACCAGGATGCATGACAACTTCAAGTTGCTCATTATAGCATCCATAGCCCTCTGGAACGTTGCAGGCGCATTGCATAGACCCTGGGGCATCCTTGTCAGTTGGTATAGCCCCTTCAGAGTAATAATTGCACATTTTTTAGTCTTCTCTTGGCAAATCGATTTTCCAATATCCTGAGATCAGATCCATCATGGAGAAATACTTCGCTTCTTCCAATCAATCTAGCACATCATCAATTCTTGGTAGGGGATATGAATCCTTTTTTGTAATCTTATTCAGCTTTTGGTAAGCGATCACCAACCAGTTGGAGCAATCCTTTTTCTTTACAATAAGAATTGGACTCACCAAGGGACTTGATGACAGAACTAGAAGCCCATGCTTCACTAGTTTGCTGATTTCATCTTCCACTACCACTTCATCTGCCTTTGACCATCGAATTGGTCTCATCCTGATCAGAAAATTTTTCCTGGTGTTGACCTTGTGGATCATATCTCTTGTGCATCCCAAATCATGGTTTTCCAGAGAAAATACTTCCCAATACTTTTTGAACAATTCAAGCACCTCCTCTTGCTGGCCTTCCGTCAGATCAGTGAGTTGCTATTGATCAAACAATAAGTTGATACTCTTGGTTACTCCAGCCAGTAATTCTATCTCATCAAGAGTCCCTTAATTGTGGAATCTCCTCAATTTGGCTATCATAATTTTTGTCACTTCCTAGGTCTAAGGCTCATAGACCAATTAGATCAATTTTTATTATTTTATATGTTTTGTATATTTTTTGTTTTTTCTTTTGCAATGGTACTTGTAACCTATAAAAAGGTTTAGAGGTCCTTCTTATCCCCTTCATCCAAATTGGGTCCTATGTAACTCTGACCTACCAGTCATCATGGTTCAAAATCTTATCCTCTTAATATTTAACCATCCATTTTGTTCAGTGGTCCTTTTCTAGGACTTTACCAAAATCTCAAGACATAACCATTTAATGGTTCAGAGGTCCTCTGGGAACATTGCAACTATTTTTTCTTAGGTCTAATACTTCCAATTAGTATTGACCTTCTTCACTATATGCCCAGCAGCGCTGTCTCTTTATGTATAGGCTACACTTGCCAACATTGGCAGTACTCTTGATTATTAGGCCTTTAATCCTGACTGATTATTCTTCCAACAGGTCCTAATTTCATCTCATATTTTTGCAACTGATGCTTTGGATCCTCATATCTCATTAGCTAACAGTTCCGCTCAATTATTTAGATCATTTTTCTCCTGAAAATGATTTTTGACCTTTGTGGCCATCTTTAATTACACTGGTTATTCTGGCCTCATTAGCTTTATCAAATTTCTCCTAAATTAATGAACTTGTCTCCAGCAACTTCTGATCATTGGTTGAGTGTTATTGAATCAAACGATTTTTCCACTATCTTGGATCAAACGTTTCCTGTTTTAACTTCATATCTTCATTGGTATAGCAGTCCAATTCTCATGATTGATTGCTTCCTATTTCATCCAATGCCTCATCTAACCACTCACTCCTCAGGACTATTTCCAGCAAACCCAATTTAAAACCAAGTTGGCCTTGCTGTTCTTCTTCATCTCAAGTAGATGTCAGGTGGAACAGGTTTCTTTCAACACTAGTAGCTCCAAATCTAGGCTTTAAGTCCTTTTCCATGGTATTGAGTATCTTCAATTTGCTTCACTTGGAGCTCCACTTCTGATCTGGGTGAACGCCAATGAATGAGATCCACTTCACGTTCTGTCTTCTTTACTTTCCTCAGTAACTTATTTCCAAAAATGGAAAACATCTTCATATGACATCCTGTTCTAAGTTTTTCTACTTGACTACACCCCTATAGTGAGCACCACTTTGTAAAAATTTATGGGTCTGATTATTATTTACTAATAGCTCCTATAAACTTATTACTTGCACAGGTTTGGTTCTTGTGCAGTTTGTCTGTGTTGTATTGTTGTTGATATAATCAGTTGGTAATAGTATGATGACTAATATCCATTGTTAAATGGAATTCTTAGATCTTGGACCAACCCTTAGCCAGTATTTCTGCTTGAAATACTTGAGATGTCTCAAAATAGTGATTTATTCCCTCGTACTGTCTAACCCAACCTTCTCTGAGATTCCCTGTTGACAGTTTCTCTGTTTAACACACAGTTGGCAGCAATCCCCAATTTGTTTCAGAATCTTCTCTGGATCCCCACACAGATACTTACTCTTTTCCCTAAAGAGTCTCCCAATTATTGCACTTAGTAATATTATCCTTGAGAAAGAATAGAACAATTGAAAGCTGATAAAGTTTACTACTTAAACTATATACCAGATAAAACTATATAACTGTGGAACTATATAACTGCTTTTTATTACAAGTGAATTTTAGGGAATTTATAGTAGGGATTTGGTCATCTAACCCTCAGTTGACACCTCCTTAATGAAACGGCAGCTATTGCTGTTGAATCACCCATCCTTGTCTCAGCAGTGATAGTATTCCCCATCATGGCTAGGATTCCATTGTTGAACATCCTTGAGACCTAAAATGGAAAGAGTTGAAAAATGTGTCCCTAATGTTTTCCTCTCAATCCAAGAGAACCAACCATATTTGGCTACCGACCTGCTTAGGTAATGGGACTTGTTACCCATCAAGGCAGGTCATGAACCAATCGATTGATTTGCTAGTTGCAGGTGGCATCACTTGCCTCACAACTTACTACTTACATTCCCAATCAGTCAGTGATGAAACCTGACTGATCCCAATCAGTACACCTGATAGTTAATCACCTATCAGATGCCCCTATTTTGTTGGCAACTCTTCCCAACAAGATCTTAATCATTCATCTGGATCAATCCTTGATGTATTTGACCAGGCAAATATCCTAAAATTCTCCAAATATAGTTACTCTGACTTCAGGGTTAAATGATTCCAATTCACATCGCATTAGGGAATTATCCCCTAGCAATTACTGGTAATCTAGCAGGCTGGAAATATGGTAAGAATCCCAACACATACCCCTCTCAACCCTAGGATCTCACCAAATTGATGTGGAAATACAAAACACATAGCCAAATTTCCCTTTTGACTTCCTCAAGCCCCCAAAAAATCTGTTCAGGAGGAAATGCAGAAAAGTTTAGTCAGCAGACTCATCTTACCCTCTCAGTCACCCTAGGCCTTTTCTGTTGTCGTTGTATCTAAGAAAAAAAGGCAAGCTCAGAATGTGCATTGATTATATCCCACTCAACAAAGTAACCAAAAAGAATGCATACTCCTTACCACTTATCTCAGACAAATTGAACTCCATGGGGGTGCAAAGTATTTCAGCAACGTTAACTTTTTCTCTGGATACTATCAACTGGGAGTTGATGAAGCGTCTATCCCCAAGACTTCCTTTGTGACAAAATTTGGACAATTTGAGTACACCAGAATGCCTTTTGGACTAACTGGTGTACCACGCATGTTCCAGAAATTCATGGACAATCTATTCCAAGACATGTTGAACAAATGTGTTACTGTATACCTTGATGATATTACCATCTTCTCACCAAACTTCCAGCAACATTTAAGTGACATCAAATCAGTTTTTTTCTGCATACAGAAATCCAACCTCATCATGAATAACTCAAAACTCATGCTGTGCACTCAGGAACTAAAACTACTTGGACATATTCTCACCCCCAATGGCAAGTGCAAAGACCCATCTAAAGTAGAATCTATTGTCTCCTGGTCTGAACCAAAAAATTCAACTGAATACTCAGCTTTATGGGCACCGTCAACTACTATAGAGCCTTTATCCTAAACTTTAGTAAAATTGCTGGTCCACTTTACCGCTTACAAAAAAAGAGACCAAAAAGGTTTTTTCAGATGCTGAAAGGAACTGTTTTGGGGCCTTCAAGTATTCAATGACCCGTTCACCCATCTTATATTCCCAAACTTTGAAGAGGAGTTCCAAATATTCACAGATGCTAGTGACCTTGCCCTTGGCGCTTTCCTCACTCAACTCAAAGGTAACACTTACCTGCCTATAGAATATACCTCAAAAAGATTTTCCTCAGCTGAAATTAATTACTACACATATGAAAAAGAGATCCATGCCGTGGTGTTTGCCCTTGGAAAACTCTGATATTATGTTTTGGATAGACCTGTCACTGTTTTTCACAGACAACTCCGCGGTGTCCTTCCTATTCAACAACCTTATCCCAAATGGGTGACGCATTCATTGGCGCTACAAAATAATAAAATTTGACCTGAAATTCACCCACCTCCCTGGAAAACTAAATTCTGTGGCTGATGGTCTTTCCTAAATCCCAAATAATCCTGCTGATGCTGCAATCTTCCATATGGGGGAGATCGATCTTGTAAAGGAGCTCATACAGATATGAAAGTTTCTACAAGATTTTAAAGTACCCAAAGGCATCAATGACATCAGGAAATTCAAAAACCAGTGCACCAAGTTTTTTAATCTTTGAAGACCATTTGTATGTTTTCACCAAAGGATAAATCACCCAAGTAGTGCCAAAAGGCCAAAGAATGCAACAAATGAAAGAAGCACATGATGATGCTGGCCACTTTTGGAAGACAAGCAACCTGGACTTAATTATACTCCTCTTACTGGTAGCCTAATGCCTATTCTGATGTCTCCAACTATGTTGCCACCTGCCATGCTTGCCAAATTTTTGACACATCACCCCAAACTCAAAAACTCCTCAACCCCATTGTCACTACTGGATTGTCTGAAATGTGGGGTATTGATTTTATGGAACCCCTTAGAGTTGCCTCCTATGGGTCCAAGTGCATTCTTGTTGCAACAGAATATTTTACCGGGTGGCCTGTAACTAAAGAAACCCAACACACTGATGCAGCAAATGTCACTCAATTTTTATATGAGGACATTTTCACCATTTATGGACCCCATCATGCCATCCTAGCTGACAAAGGCACACACTTTACCAATAAGTTGGTGGAGAAGATGATTGAACAAGTCCACACCAAACACTCTATGACTACTTCCTACAACCCCCGGTGCAATGGTTTGAAAGAACACCTCAAACAAACCCTCATGCATGCCCTTGAAAGAAGCACCACTGATAACCCTGAAAAATGGCCTGAACGCCTTTCATCAATACTTTGGGCCTACCGCTCCAAGATTCATACCACTACCAAACATACCCCTTATGAGTTACTTTTTGGTGTCCAATTTCGCTCAAACCCTTTAACCAAAAAACTTTCTTATATCACCCAACCACCTGATCACCACAAATGGTGAAACTTTGCTCAAAACTTTGTAACTGAACATGATGAGAAAATGAAAGAAAACTATGACAATCAACTTAAATCCCTTCAGGTTTACACTGTTAGGAATTTAGTCCTCCTTTATCAGAATTAATTGGTTAACTCCCATTAAAAGAGGACGCAACCCACTATAGAGGACCCTTGTCATGGAAATGGCAGAAGAAGTTTAGACCAGCCTGCCAGTCAGGATGCTTGAGCACCCAAAAGGCAAGCTGGAATGCCAGGGGCATTACCAACTGTGTGACTTGTTATGGAGCCAATAAGTGTGATACAACACAGTGGTAGTAAACAGCAAGGTAAGGATTACCCGCTGGATCCAATTGGCAACAGAGGGAGCCATGGTAACCAAAAGAATTGGTAATGTCCACCCAAAATGCGGGGCGATGGACCACCATAGAAGTGCCATCAGGGATGCAGTAAAAGGGGAAAATAACAGATAAAAATTTCTTTTGGTAAAATTTTATTGGGAAAGGAAAGTAAGAAAATCGACCAACAATCTTCTCAGTGCCTTGCAACTGATTAAATAGTGGTCAATTGGTGAAAGTGTGGTCAGGATCCACAAATTTGGCCTAACCGGCAAATTGGATGGTAGAGGGGGGGTTTATTCTTTGGGAACCATCATTGCAAAATTTAGCGGTGGGCTGAGTCTCTGTTGGTTCAACCTCA